>ML372298.1:56990-71084 GCA_005239525.1 Nicotiana knightiana
ACTCCCAAGTCTCTAAAACTTCACACAAACCCAAAGGAACTAATGTGATGCTTTACTTTTTTACGCAAAAATAACGTTGAAATTTGTGTTCCATAACTAAAAAGAAAATACTTTTTTTTTGGTTGAAAAATAAAGTATTCTTTCTGCAATATGAAAATAAAGTACTCATTTTATTGAAATAAAAAAAATATTCATTTTGTTGAAATAAAAAAAAATATTTCTTTTAAATCATGAATTTTTTTTTTTTTTGAAATATAAAAAAATTAAAATGAAAAAAAAATACTTTTTCTACATGAAAAGAAAGAATTTTTTTTTGTTAAAATGAAAAAATATTTTTTATATCATGAAAAAAGATACTCATTTGTTGAAATAAAAAAAATTATCTATAACATGTAAAGAAAGTACTATTAATAATATTTTTATTTAGGATGGGAGTGGAGTTGAGTGGAGGGGATGGGGTGGGTAGGTGGGGATGGGGTGGGGTGGGGTAGGTGGTGGTAGGGTGTAGGGTGAATTGATGGGAATGGTTAATAGGGTGGGGAAGTTGAGAAAGAATTTTGGAAAATATTTTGCTTCTTTTGATAGGGAAACCGATCAATATCTACATTTAGCGCCATCAATGAGAATTATTTGAGCTGCAACTCATGAATAGCTCATGAACAGATTTCAATGGCACCGATAATCCACAACCTTTGTTATCTTCACCATAACACCTGAATAGTTATGACAAGTACTAAGATTCTTCTACTTTTGTACATGGAGGAGGAGGGGAGGGATAGATTTAATACAACAAAAGAAATTGGAATACTTACATTGGAAATAAAAATGCAACCACAGCCATCCAAAGACGGAGAACAGATACGTGTAGTTTCTCATTGAGAACCTTATAAGCTTTGAGTTTTTTGATGATTTGTATGTAGACTTCAGAGGTTGCTCAGTAACAAAACAAGGTCAGAATGGGAATATTCTCTTTTTGGACTTCTAGTAAACTCAGTTTCTCTAACTGCGATAATGGCGCTTTTAACGTGAAACTCGAAATTTCTCCACCAAATCATTCAGTTCCATCAATATTCAAAAAATTTAGTTCAAACAAATATGAAATGCTGCACATGAATCGACTTGGAATTCATTCTCTATCTTTCTTTTCTTAGTAAATCAATCGAGAAAAGAACAAATATATGGTACATCAACATACAGATTAAAAACAGATTGATACAAATTTAATGCAAATTTGAACATCTACAACAACATAGATAGTAAAAATAAAATTTCATACAGCAAATTATATAGTATACAACTTTCATACATTATTTCTACACAGTTAAATACAACTACAATACCATACAACTTAAATACAATATGTTTTTTGTATATGATTTGTATATATTTTGTAAGTGGTGTGTTCTTCTTCCTTTTTGAAATTCCAATCAAAACTTCCTCTATTAAAATAATTTTAATACATATCAACAACTTTGTGTAAAAGGATAGTATTTTTAACTTAAATACAAATTGCATACAATGATTCATACATTATACAAATATATATATATATATATAATACAATTTACATACAATTATACTATAACTTTACTACAATTATATTGTATGTCATGTTTTCTTTTTCGAGTTTCAATCTGAAATTCAGCCAAAATTAAGTCTATTTTTCATCAAACACCTTCAAAATTGAGATATAAACTCCCAACAACATTCTCAATTGTTTGCAACAACATCCAATCCAAACAAATAATGATTTTTCAAAACCCAAATTCAAAGCTTCAAAGATTTTTAATAGATGCCAATGGTGGAAAGTCAAATACTTTCAAAATTTATTGATTGACAATTTCAATTTGAACACCAATGTGCAACATGAAAGGAAATTGCTAAGTCAAAACTCTATAGTAAAATAATTGAAATTCATTGATGAATTCCATTAAAAATATATACAACATGCAAGAATAAAATATAGAGAACATTAGAGGAAGAAAAATTGGGAAAAGAACAAAAAAATGAGATATTGAGAGACAGAGAGATGGAGGGAGGGAGCGCACATGAGAGAGAGCGCATGGGGGAGAGAGAACAAGGATGAGAAATAATTGATTCTTCAATTCTTAATATAAAGAGATACTCATTTAAAACTAATTTGTACATAATTGGTAAATTGTATATGACCATGTAATTAAGTTAAAATTTGATTAGGGAGGTAATAAAGTTTCATATGTAGTATAGGTAAAAAGTAAAATTGTGCGGGGCACCCTATTTGGTCGCCCCCATTTAACCTATACCCGCTTTTTTAAAAACTTTTAACTTGTACCCACTTTTTAAATAACTTCAGCTCCCCTTTCCCTCGATGAGTTGAAGTTCACCAGTTAAGCTTAAGTTCGCCAGTTATAAAGACAAAACTTCAGCATACGAGGCTGAAGTTCCCCAGTTACAAAGACAAAACTTCAGCTCTAGAGCTGAAGTTCTCAAGTTATAAAGACAACAACTTCAGCATACGGGGCTGAAGTTCCCCAGTTACAAAGACAAAACTTCAGCTCTAGAGAACTTCAGCTCTAGAGATGAAGTTTTGTCTTTGTAAACTGGGGAACTTCAGCCCCGTATGCTGAAGTTGTTGTCTTTATAACTTGGGAACTTCATCCCCGTATGCTGAAGTTCCCCATTTATAAAAGACAAAATTTCAGCTCTGGAGCTGAAGTTCCTCAGTGTAACTGGGGGAACTTCAGCCCCATATGTTGAAGTTCCCCATTTACAAAGACAAAAACTTCAACTCTAGAGCTGAAGTTCCCCAGTGTAACTGGAGGAACTTCAGCCCCGTATGCTGAAGTTTTTGTCTTTATAACTGGGGAACTTTAGCCCCATATGTTGAAGTTTCTCATTTACAAGGACAAAAACTTCAACTCTAGAGCTGAAGTTCCCCATTTACTAGAGCTGAAGTTCGCAAGCTACTTCAGGCCCGTCTACTAGAATGCTGAAGTTTTGTGTGATTGTCTTTGCTACTTCAGCCCCGCATGCTGAAGTTATGCGCAAAAGCGGGTATAAATTAAAACGTGGCACAAAAAGTGGGTATGGATGCAAAAGCCCCAGGTAAAAATTCCTTTAAATTATTGTGCAGCCCATGTGTGTGGTTAAACCTATTTTCATAAGCAAAAGGGGTTCCACTTTGCGGTTAGTAAGCCGTTTTGAATAGCCCTTCACTAGTGGAACACCAACAGGAAATACTTAAACTCCACTCTACAAAATTTTCATGAAAAAAATTCAAATTTATCCCTTAACTTTTGACTATAGTCTAAAATTGTTCTTAGGTTTGAGTTTCGTTTCAAAGAGAAAAATAAGAGTTTTTCCGAAAGGCTAGGTAATATTAAACCAAAATCTAAATTGAGGATAAATTTGCTCAATTTCAAATAATACATAAACAAATTTGACCCTATGTAAACCAAACACTTGCTTTAAATTAAATAAATTAGTTAAATCCTTACTAAGTAGGAGTATAAGGTGAAATAATATTATTTAGAGTAAAAAATATTCACCACTCAAACACTCATGCCCAATTATATTAATCATTCGAGGATACAACAACTAGCAAGTGAGTAGAAGTGATATTTTGAAGGTGGCAGTGCAGGAGATAGTTAAGGATAGGTGAAGCTAGTAAGGTTGTTGTAGCCATATAAATTTTATTTAAATTTAATCTATAAAATTATTTGGACTTTATTGTAAATTCAAGATATACTGGTCCAAATAAATATTGTGGGCTAATATAATTGAACTAATTATATAAGTCCAATATATATGGATTAAATTAATAAGTCTTAATCCATTGGGCTAGCCCACTTAATTAGGCTAAAGTGATGAGCCCACTCATTAAGCCCAAAATTCCATCCTCCTAGAGGCCCAGTTTGGTGCCACGTGTCAAATGACGTGGCACGCCAAGTCAAACGGAAGAGCCAATGGGATCATGCCACATGTTAAAATGACAAGGCACGCCAAGCCAAATTAAAAGGCCAATGAAATCGTGCCACGTGTGCAAGTGACATGTTCTGGCCAATCAACTACGGCCTTGTCACACTTTAATTTGATTGGTCGGAAAGAGTTTGTTCTTACCATAACTCTTCCCTACTATAACTATAAATAGGGGTCTTCATAACTTAGGAAAGAGACCAGAAGTTATAACAAGAAGCAAGAGGGAGCTCGTGGATCAAACGTTGCGGATTTCTCTAAAAGCTACAAGCATTCAAGTGCTTTAAGGATTAAAAGATCAAGATGAAGATTCAAGAACAAGCTGCAAGCCCTTGGATTAAAAATACATAAAGATCAAGATCAGGCCTCAAGCACTTGGATTAAAATAAAATAAAATTCAAATATGAAGCTCAAAAGCTCTTTTTATTTACCGTTGAAAAGTAGAATCAGAGGATTCGCAGAGATTGTACACTCATAATATTTGAAATAAAATACTATGATTGTTGCGATATTTTTCGGTCTTGATTATATTTTCTGGCGCAAATTTATTGTCTACAAATTCTGGCACGCCCAGTGGGACCTTAGAAGATTCATATCGAACCTAGTTGGGAGGTGCCAACCATTTAGTCGCCTCATGAAGAAAGACGTTCCTTTCAAGTGGGACCAAGCTTGTAGCAATGCCTTCGAAAGTATCAAAACCTACTTGATGAAGCCTCCAGTTTTAGCAGCTCCTATACTTGAAAATCCATTGATACTATACATTGCTGCACAAGAAAGGTCTGTTGGAGCATTGTTGGCCCAAGAAAATAGTGAGGGGAAAGAAAACTCTCTTTACTACTTGAGCAGGATGATGACACCAAACGAGCTGAATTATTCTCCAATTGAAAAGTTGTGCTTGGCGCTAGTCTTCTCAATTCAAAACTTGAAGCACTACTTTCAAGATCATGTTGTTCGTCTTGTTTCTAAAGCAAATCCCATCAAGTTCGTAATGTCAAAACTTGTTCTTAGTGATCGACTAGTGAGATGGTACCTCCAATTTCAACAATTCGAGATTTTGTACATCTCTCAAAAGGCTGTAAAAGGACAAGCATTGGCAGACTTCTTGGCAGATCATCTGATACCTGATGACTGGGAGCTAACTGACGAACTACCTGATGAGGATGCAATAGTCGTTGAAGTTCAACCTCCATGGAAGATGTACTTTGATGGTGTTGCACATCGTGGAAGAGCTGGAGCTGGCGTAGTATTTGTCACTCCCCAAGGTAAAGTCTTGCCCTACTCCTTCACCTTGACACAACTCTGTTCCAACAATGTTGCTGAGTATCAAGCATTAATACTTGGGCTTGAAATGGTCGGTGATATGAAGCAATTGCAATTGCAAGTCTTTGGTGACTCTGAGTTAGTGGTCAATCAGCTTCTAGGTAGTTACGGGGTTAAGAAGCTTGAACTACGCCCATATCATGATTACACTAAAAAGTTAATGGTGTGGCTCGGTGATGTGACTATTCAGCATGTGCCAAGGAAAGAAAATAAGAAGGTCGATATTTTAGCTGCCTTAGCTTCATCATTAACCCTGCCTGATCAAGCGCAAGTTACTGTCTGCCAAAAATGGGTAGTATCGCCGCCAAATGAGGTTGAAGGTGAAGAAAATGAACTCAAGTATCTTGTCGCTGTTTCTGAAGTTGAGAAAGAAGAATGGCGACAACCCATTATCGACTACTTATGCTATGGGATACTTCCAGAAAATTTGAGGAGAATGACTGAAATCTGTCGTCGTGCACCTCGCTTTCTTTACTACAAGGATACTCTATACAGAAGGTCGTTCGAGGGAGTACTCTTGCGATTATTAGGGGAAGAAGAAGCACTCCAAGCTTTGCAAGAGGCACATTCTGGGGTATGTGGGTCACACCAGTCAGGACCAAAGCTCCACTTCCATATAAAAAGGATGGGATATTATTAGTCGACGGTGGTAAAAGATTGCTTGGACTACGCTCGAAGATGCAAGGCTTGTCAATTCCATGCGAATTTTATTCACCAACCTCCTGAGGTGTTGCACCCGACTGTAGCATCATGGTCGTTTGATGCTTGGGGATTGGGTGTTGTTGGACCACTGCCAAAGTCCTCTTTTGGGCACCTAGACATCTTGGCTGCAACTGACTACTTTTCAAAGTGGGCTGAAGTTGTTGCTCTTAAGGAGGTAAAGAAGGAAAATATTGCAAGTTTCATCTGAGTAAACAAAATCTATCGCTTTGGCATTCCTCGTTATATAATAACGGATAACGGAAAGCCATTCGATAATAGGTTGATGAACAAAATTTGTGATCTCTTTGGCTTCAAGCAACGTAACTCTTCGATATACAACGTTGCTGCCAACGGTCTAGCTGAGGCATTCAACAAAACTCTATGCAACTTGCTAAAGAAAGTCGTCTCCAAATCCAAGCGAGATTGGAATGACCGTGTGGAAGAATCTCTATGGGAATATAGGAAGACTCACCGCATGCCAACACAAGAAACTCCTTATTCACTCGTTTATGGAGTCGAAGTCGTTTTGCCACTTGAGCGTCAAATATCTTCATTACAGCTGGCTATTCAAGAAGGGATCACTGATGAAGAAAATGCTCGACTTTGATTAGCAGAGTTGGAGGCTCTTGATGAGAAGAGGTTGGAAGCTCAACAAAGTCTTGAATGTTATCAAGCTCGATTGTCTCGCGCCTTCAATAAAAGAGTTTTCCCAAGATCCTTTCAAGTAGGAGATCAAGTCCTTGCCATAAGAAGACCCATTATTACTTCCCATAAACTGTAGGGAAGTTCACTTCAAAATGGGATGGGCCATATGTCGTGCAAGAAGCTTAATCAAGTGGGGCTTACAAGCTGGTTGATGCGGATGGCATGAGAATCGGCCCTATCAATGGCAAGTTTTTAAAGAAGTATTATCCTTGAAGTTTCAACGCTCCTTGGTGCATGAGCCTAAACTGCATGTTCATACACTCCTGGTCCTTCATGAGTCTAACCTGTGTACGGCCCACACAAAAAAAGTCCGCTAGGTTGAAAACCTCGAAAGAGGCGGCCTAGGAAAAAGTTAGGACATAAAAAAAATTACCCATTCTGAACTACGATATGACTTGATCCTCTTCACCGAGGTAAGTAGGCAGCTTAGAGTTTCATTTTGAGTTCAGTCGCATAAGTTCAAAAGATACATAATCCCCCAATCATTATTCGAATGAAGTACGATGGAATGTAATTCATTTAATCAGTATTTGAAAATCGAGCTGGGATACCATTCTTCTGTTAAAATTTGGATCCCATTCGATTTAAAGGCGCAAGCTGCTATGGTAAAATAGTGTCCTCACTGAAATGATGACAATGTTTGCATCAAAGTATGAAGATTCTCTGTCTTCATGTTCACACAACCTTCAAGTTCGTTGAACTTCATATTCACTCACTTCCAAAAAAAACTAGGGGGGGGGGGGGNGGAACAAAAATATAAGAAAAAAGATTCCTTGGCACAATGCTTCAAATTCAGTGAGACTTGAACCCAAGATTTTTAGTAATGATGGAGATCTTTAATTTTTATTGATATCAAGAAAAACATCTTGTGATTTCAAGGCTTCTATACCAAAACATAAATGTTTTGGCAAAGTCGCATCAATTCGAAACTGCCGGTATATCAAAATCTGATGTTTACTTCGAAATATTAGCTGAAACTATCCTTAAGGTATTGAATCCTAAATTTTAGATATGTTTTATATTTTGAAGTCTTGTTTCCATAAAATCAAACGATTTGTTATTTCGACATTCCTACATCAAGATATAAATTTGTTTTGATGAAGCTGCGCAAATCTGAAACTATCAATGTGTCGGAATCCAAAGTTAGATTCAAAATAATATTTGGGACGATCCTAAAATTATTTAATTTCAAATTTTGGATATGTATTATATCTTGAAGTTTATTTTCCATAAAATCAAGTGGTTCATGATTTCGGCTTTCCTACATCAAGATATAAAAGTTTTGGTGAAGCTGCAAATCTAAAATTATCAACGTGTCGGAATTTAAAGTTAGATTCAAAATAATATCTGGGATTATTCTCAAATTATTTGATTCCAAATATTGGATATGTCCTAGATCTCGAAGTCTAGTTTCCATAAAATTAAACGGTTCATTATTTTGACGTTCATACACCAAGATATGAACTTTTTAGTGAGACTGCACAAATCTGAAATTTTCAACGTGGTGGAATGTGAAGTTGGTTTCAAAATATTACCTGTGGTGATTCTGAAGGTGCTTGATTCCGAATTTTGGATATGTCTTGGATTTTAAAGTTTAGTTTCTAAAAGAAAACTAAATGGATCATTGTTGGTCCCAAACGCACACGCAAGTATACGTGGTCGTAGCAAGTAATATAATGTCAAAATCGAATGTCGAACCCACAGAGACTTGCGTAAAATACTTGTTGAATCACTCTAATTGTTATTTAATCGAGCCAAAACAAAATCCAGGAATGTAACTAATTTATACTACGATTCTATGAACTAACTAATTATCAAGTGACAAGAATATTGTTGTGTGTATTCAGTAGAGACAAACATTTCAGGGTTGTGATAAATTCACCACTCGTATTGCATTCTAATTAACTCTCCATTTCATATAATTCACTCATGGTTGTTAATTAATCGATAATTGCTCTCGTAGCCTTCTCCCAAAGTACTACTCGCCTATTCTCAATAGATTAATGTCTATATTCCTATGAAATTAATCTATTAGAATGCACTAAGATTACGATGTTTAATTAAGCACGGTGACTAGGTATATTCCTATCCTAACCACAAATCCGCTCCCCTGAAGGGTTAAGATCGCGCTCTCTTCAATTCTTCTCTAATCTATATACGGCTTTCCCAAGCATAACATAGATAGTATATAGAACCTAATTGCTGGCCAAACAATTAAGCAATTAAACGCAGAATTGAAGAAACAACCATATATTGAGTGAACTATAATCAAGGTTAAGTTAATGTCGAATAACAATATTCATGTCTAAACCACAACCCCAGAACAATGGGTGTTTAGCCACTCATGCTAGAATCAAACAATTGCATAAGTGTTGCATAAATGGAAAATACTAGAATAAGATGAAGAAAACTGATAATCCTTTGCTTCCTCAATGATCTTGTGTGTCTCTTCTCTCCAAAAATGGCATCCTCCTCTACAAGTTGTGTTTTTGGGTCTATTTATATGTTTGGGATAAACCCTAAATGTGTAGGAGACTTCTATTCAAATCAGAAAACACTTAAAACCTTCAAAATTTGGAATTAACCGAACCAGGGACCCCAGGTGTTAAGCCCCAAACGCCCAGCTATAGCCTGAGCAGGCCTGGCGTTTGGGCTCTAACGCCCAGCTAACGTGTGGGTATGCCAGGATTTAAAGCCAAAACGCCCGGCTATGGCCCGGGTCACTCCTTTTTGACTCTTGCGCGTATTTTTGACGTTTATGCACCCATTTCGCTCGGCTTCCATCTTCAATTCACCTACACATGAAATAGACTCCATTATACACATATGACGTGTATTTTTATCACAAAAGCACATAAAATGTAAGGTACATAATGCTTAAAACTATGGATTCTAGCCACACATCAACACCCCACACTTAGACTCTTGCTCGTCCTCGAGCAAATGGGACAATCTATTACCCTTCAACACGTACACATTTCATTCACAAGGAGTATTTTACTTTTCGATCACACACATTACCCCTTAACTATGATCGATACCGGCAATCAAGTATGAACAGAAAAAATTTCACATTCTTTCCCTTCTTTAAACATGCCCAAGTATAACAATCTAATCAATCACACGAATCAACCTAATTGAAACCACCCAACCTCAAGAGTCGACTTGCAACTACTAAGCCCTCTCAATTCACGCACCTACCCAACAAGAAAATTACATNCTGTAACGTAGGCTATGGGACGGGTAGGATATATTTAGGAATAGTGACTAACCCTCCTAAGCACTTTAATACACTACCTTCACAACCCAACACATATTCTTCTCAACCAATTCACTTGCCACAATTCATATTCAACATAGCCCTTTCTCAATTAAGCACTTCTATATTTTCACTAGCACAAATTAATAAAAATTGGAGGTGTGTATCTTTTTGTACATACTTTTACTATTATTTTTTTTCTTTCTTTCCTACACATACTTCTTACATGAAGATTCAATGACTAGTGACTTTTGAATACAATTTTTGTGCACCAACGGGCCCTTACATGGCTCCACTCAATAGTTAATCCCCATTATCCCACCTTACTTCTTTTAGCGACTAAGTGACTTAGGAGGAAAAGGTGCAAAAATCTCAATTTAAGAACAAAATAGGGGTACGGCTCGTAATGTGGGTACCAAAGAAAAGTTCTAAAGGCTCAAAGGGCTAGCAATGGAAATTTTTAATTCTTGTGCGACAAGAACATCCATGATCAAGCAAGAAAATACCTACGTCATCTCTGGACTAGCATAACCTACAATTTCGCTTCAATTAACACACGGGGAAAGTTCAAGACTACACAGGATAGCATAGAAAATCACTAAACCTCACTCACACACTGCACATGACTCAATCACAATGGTTTTATTCAACCCTCAAGTCAAGCAGCGTCACAAAATAGGCTATTTATTTTTTACTCAGGCATCACATGTCAAACCGAATGTAAGGGAAAGCAGAATGTATGTCATAACCTAATATGACGGCATCAAACATGTCATAGGGTATTTCAGAGTAAGTCAGTTTCTTCCTAAGTACTCTAAAAAAAAAAATTAAAGTACCCGGTTCAAGTTACACCCTTGGAAAAGAACCGTGGTCCAAAGAAAAACCAAGAAAAAATTACTACACTACCTAAAACAAAAATCTTTTTGGTATTTTCTTTAGACTTACTTCCCTCAAAAGAACTGTCTAGGAGATCCATCGTCGGGAAAAGTCCACATATTTATATATAAAAAAAACAAAAAACAACTACAAAACTTAAAAGAAAAATCATTTACTATCATGAATACAAAACTACAACACGAAACCACATATGGTACAACAATTCCACAATACGTATGTATAACACCCCACACTTAATTCATGCACTGTCCCCAGTGCATCATATATAGACAAAACAAGTAATAGAAGCAAGGAGCAAGAGACTCCCTAATCATTCAGCTTCCTCATCATCTGACGCTCTCCATTCTTCCTCATGCTCATCTTCTCCATCATCTTCCTCATCTGAGCGCATCGACTCTGCATCAGAGTCGTCAGGTGTGTTGATATCCTCATCATCTGGGAGCCTGTATCCCTCACCTGCTCCAATCATCTGCTGAGCATGAGCATTGAGCGGGTATCTCTGATCCAACTCATCTCTCTCTTCAACTGACGCTGGCCGACCTCCTATTCGCAACTGCAAATCCATCATCCCATAAAGATGGGCCATAAAGCTATCATCCTGCACATTGCGCTCTGTAGTGGTCAGTGAAGACTTTTCTTTCAGTCTTAAGCCAGTGATATCAGTCTCTCGTGCGAGTTGATCAATGGTATGGTCAAAGTTGGGATCAACAGTTACATTCTCATTTAGCAGGAACTAAGTTAGGAAATTTGGGAAAGGTATTCGAGCTATTCTATTGCTCGAACGCACCAACCACATTTGATAGCGCATCAGATGGCCCACATTCGCTCTCTGCCCCGTCATGAGAAAGTAGAGCACACAAATCCTCTCTCGACTGATTAAGGTGTCATGGTTGCATGGTAGTATCCGTGCATTTATCACTTTAAGCCACACCTGGGTTTCAGCCTTTATTTTCTTCTTGGGAAACCTTTTATGGCGATTTGTGGCTCTGTCCCGAATCCAAGCAGCCCCGGACTCAACCCCACAAAGTGTGTGCCTCACCTCTCTATAGTTGGGATGGCGGATGAATTGCTCTAGAGGCTCCACCGGAACATTTGGTGCACCTAGAAAATCGCATATGGCCTTGGCCGAAAAATCCTCCAAGTGCCCACGAATTGGAACCAATCCTTCCTTGTCCTTAAGGTCAAACCCTGCATAGAATTCCCGGAATAAGTTAAGGTTGATGTGACCATTGTGCCTGAACACGTATCCTAAACCCAACTCATGGATGCTCTGCCAAATCGCTGGGAATTTTGTTCTCAGGATCCCTTCCTTAATGGCCCCTTCAGGGTGAACATGCTTGGGTTTGCAGCGTGCATACCATTTCCTGGATTGTACTGGTATGTTGTTGATACCATATTCCCGTTGACCAACGGGTTGTTGTCTCATAGCATCGACAACAACTACTGCTTCCTCACCAGTCATACTGGAAGTAGTATTTCCCCCTTTTCTTTTCTTCTGAGGTGGTGGGGGTTTTGCTTTGCTTTTCGCTGGGGCCGAAGACGTGGCCTTTCCTCTGCCTGTGGCTCTTCTGGGTAGCATCGTTTTCCCTACACAAATGATCAGTAGTTAGTGGGTGTCACAACGTGTGTACTATAAGCTTTTCCAATTTGCCAAGGTTACTCAGACTTCACCTTGGCACATTTACGAACAATTGACACATACGGCTTCTCGTGAGCCTCTTCACACTTAAAATTTCATGGAGTTCACGATGCATGACACTAGTGGTTTGTTTCCCGGAGACTCGGGCTCCAAATGGGATATGTATTGCCATTGAGGCATTACATCGAGCACTTGGCTAGCACAATTTCCATGGAAGCTCTTATGGACTTGAGGGACTGCCTCATGTACCGAAATCTGGTTGGGGTTCCATAATACCACTTAGCTTCACAATTTCATCCTATTCCTAAAGGGTTTCGGGGATTGGGATTCACAACATAATACAAGATGACCATAAACTGCATAAACTCATAAAGAATCACCATTAATCAAGGATACACCTTTCATAATTGTAACACCCAATTCGAAGTAACAAAGGGTAGGGATAGAATCATACCTCAACGATTGATGTGTGTTAATCGGATGAATTGAACCCCGAAATCGAATATGTGCAGATTTGTGTTGTGTGGGTGAAGATTTGTGTGTTAATCTATGAGTTTTGGGTGTGAGTGTGCGAGACAATCGTTGTTGGTTGTGTTCTTGGGAGTAAACCCTGGCTTGAGAGAGAGTTGGGAGATGTAAAAATAAGAAGAGGGAACATACCTGGCGTTTGGTGTGCGTTTTAGTCATAAATCCCGGGCACCCTGGCGTTAGAGCTGAAAAGCCCAGACCAACCTGGCGTTAGCCAGGTGTTAGGGGCTTATCGCCCAGTGCCCCTGGCGTTAGCCAGGCGTTAGGGGCTTATCGCCCAGTGCCCCTTGGCTTTAGCCTCACTTTCCATCATGCTAGCACACTGCTCCTTTCACCCGAATGCACTCGCAAGCTCGTTAGTACCTATAATTACACGAACTACTTCTAGCTATGCTAAGATTTAACTAAGCATTGGGTTAAGCGCCTTAATTAATGTCGTGGCACGACGATTCCAACAAGTCAATAGGTTGCCTCCTATGAAGCGCCTGATTTAACGTCATGGCACGACGCAGAATCTCGCCTCACTCATCAGCGAGCACGACTTTGGTCTTCTCACGATTTATGGTACCAACCCAATAGTGTTTGACTCTAAGTCCATTCACTAAAAATTTTCTTTCACCATGTATAGCTCGCAACTCAAGTGCACCATATGGGGTGACTCTCACTATCTCAAATGAGCCTGACCATCTCGATTTCAGCTTACCAGGAAGCAGTCTAAGCCTAGAATTGAATAATAATATCTGTTGGCCTGGCTCAAAATGACGCAGATTTATATGTTTGTCATGCTATCTCTTGGTCTTTTCTTTGTAAATTTTGGCATTTTCGTATGAGTGCAACCTAAACTCATCCAATTCATCCAACTGCAGCAATCTTTTCTCACCCGCGGCTTCAAGGTTCATGTTTAGCTTCTTGATGGCCCAATACGCCTTGTGTTCAAGCTCTACGGGCAAGTGACATGCCTTCCCATAGATCAGCTTGTACGGTGATGCCCCAATTGGTGTTTTGTACGTTGTTCTGTATGCCCATAAGGCATCATCTAACTTAGCATCCCAATCTTTCCTGTTCACACTCACCGTTTTCTCTAGTATTT
>ML372298.1:75250-88301 GCA_005239525.1 Nicotiana knightiana
TGAGCCTCACATAATCTGGCGTGACCCCGTTAGTGATATAAGTATCACTAATCTCCAAGAAGTTCAGAATGTGCTGCTGTGGATCCTCGTGTGGAAGACCCAAAAACTGCCTGTTTGCATGAAGTAGTTGGATCATGCTTTGTTTCAGCTCAAAGTGCCCAGTGATTCTGGGCTTCTCGATGCTGGAGGTGACATTAGCAATACTAGGCATTGCCACTTCCTGAACATCCATGTGTTATTCCTCTGCCATGTTCATAGGAAATCGGATGAAGTCCTGAATATTGTCTGTATCTCTTGCTTCTCGCAATCTCCTGTGAAATGATCTCTCAGGTTCGGGATCGAAGCCGTCAAGTCTATCCTGGCTTCTGACCCTACGCATTCACTCAAAGATCCTGAGATTAGAGCAAAAATCACATGACGTTAGACTCAATGAAATAAACAATTAAAGCAAGTAACTAAAAACTAGTCTATAATCAAGTCCCTGGCAGCGGCGCCAAAAACTTGTTGGTCCCAAATGCGTACGCAAGTATACATGGTCGTATCAAGTAATATAATGTTAAATGGAATGTCGAACCCATAGAGACTTGCATAAACTACTTGCTGAATCACTCTAATTGTTATTTAATCGAGCCAAAACAAAATCCAGGAATGTAACTAATTTATACTACGATTCTATGAACTAACTAATTATCAAGTGACAAGAATATTTTTGTGTGTATTCAGTAGAGACAAATATTCCAGGGTTGTGATCAATTCACCACTCGTATTGCATTCTAATTAACTCTCCCTTTCATATAATTCACTCATGGTTGCTAATTAATCGATAATTGCTCTCATAGCCTTCTCCCGAAGCACTACTCGCCTATTCTCAATAGATTAACGCCTATATTCCTATGAAATTAATCTATTAGAACGCACTAAGATTACGATGTTTAATTAAGCACGGTGACTAGGTATATTCCTATCCTAACCACAAATCCGCTCCCCTGAAGGGTTAAGATCGTGCTCTCTTCAATTCTTCTCTAATCTATATACGGATTTCCCAAGCATAACATAGATAGTATATAGAACAAAACTACTAGCCAAAAATTAAGCAATTAAACGCAGAATTGAAGAAACAACCATATATTGAGTGAATTATAATCAAGGTTAAGTTAATATCGAATAACAATATTCATGGCTAAACCACAACCCCAGAACAA
Source organism: Nicotiana knightiana (assembly GCA_005239525.1). Taxonomy (NCBI): domain Eukaryota; kingdom Viridiplantae; phylum Streptophyta; class Magnoliopsida; order Solanales; family Solanaceae; genus Nicotiana; species Nicotiana knightiana. The sequence goes on from ML372298.1 coordinate 76,453, forward strand.
TGGGTGTTTAGCCACTCATGCTATAATCAAACAATTGAATAAGTGTTGCATAAATGGAAAATACTAGAATAAGATGAAGAAAACTGATAATCCTTTGCTTCCTCAATGATCCTGTGTGTCTCTTCTCTCCAAAAATGGCATCCTCCTCTCCAAGTTGTGTTTTTGGGTCTATTTAAATGTTTGGGATAAACCCTAAACGTGTAGGAGACTTCTATTCAAACCTGGAAACACTTAAAACCTTCAAAACTCGGAATTGATCGGACCAGGGACCCTAGGCGTTAAGCCCCAAACGCCTAGCTATAGCCTGGGAAGGCCTGGAGTTTGGGCTCTAACGCCTAGATAACGCCTGGGTATGCCAGGCTTTAAGGCCAAAACGCTCACCTATGGCCCGGGTCATTCCTTTTCGACTCTTGCGTGTATTTTGACGTTTATGCACCCATTTCGCTCAGCTTCTATCTCTAATTCACCTACACATAAAATAGACTCCATTATGCACATATGACGTGTATTTTTATCACAAAAGCACATAAAATGTAAGGTACATAATGCTTAAAACTATGGATTCTATCCACGCATCAATCATATTTTTAACGTTCTCACATTGAGATATATATCTCCCACCACAAAAGGTGCAAAGATGATGAACAATATCATCCTCAAAGAAAGAGGATGTCTTTTCAAATATAGAGAACTTCGAGACATGAACGACAATAACATAAAAAGAAAAAAGCCAAGTTCCATCATGGGTACATCAATACATCATAATAAGCAAAGAACTATTGATATTGAACCGCAAAGGAAGAAGGGGAATTAATGAAAATGCATGATATAAAATAAAATGATAGAGTTTTCATCCCTAAGAATAGCCGCTAGTTAATCAAATGCAAAAAAAAAAGAGGCGAATAAAATACTCTATATTGACTAATCTAAACACAAATTGTAATTGACCAAGTCTTTAAGAGTTTCCTCTAGGTGTTGTTTCTTCATCTCCACGCCGACCAAGTCATCAGTAGTTGCCAAGGAAACATCAGAACATCTACGTTACTCCTCTTCAGTAGATGAGGCTCTAGATTCAATCTCTTCAACCTCTTTCTTGGCAACACCTCGAAGAGCTCTTAACTGTTTCACCTTCTCCTTGGCCTCACTGAGAGACGACAGGCAGTAGACAATTTCTCAGCCTTCTCCCCTTTCTCAATCAAGACAAGATCAAGCTTTTCCTTGGCGTTTAAAAAAAATCTGATTTTTCAACATCCACAACCTTGTCAGAAAGAGTTGATCATGCCTGGTCATATAATGTGTCAAGCTCAAAGAAATAAGTCAATAGTCCTTTTAGAGGGGAAATATCCACACCCTTTCCGTCCATCTCCTTGAGAATTACTTCGATCTTGAATTGAAGAGAAGAAGCATTGTCTGCATTAACGTCCTTGAGTTTGGCATGAATTTTAGCCCAGGCATTTAGAATGAAATCCTTGCGAATAGTCAAGACAACATTTTTTCCATCAAAGATAGACATGGTTGGTGCTGATCGTTGGTGAAAATTAGGCCCTGATTTCGCTCCAAGACTAGGAATGGAAGTCGCCTCTAGGTATGACTTAGCTATTGGAAGTGATTTCCTCGAGGCTGGCTCCGCGAAAGATTCACTACTACCTTGGATCTTGCTTTGGTGGGACGCCATTGAAATGTGAACACCATTTTCCTGCATAGAAAAGGATATATGGTCGGTTAAACTACTTGGATATTATAAAATAATATGAAAGTTTTAATAGTTACCTCTTTGATAGCCGTAAAATTCCTTGAAGCACTACCGAGGCTGTCAGTAATCTCGACTACAACCAAATTAGCATCTCCTTGTTTGTTAGAATATGGCTTCACGTGCTTGAAGTTTTGATCTCCATGACTACTATCACTCTCGTTTTGGGACGGACGTCTGTTGGAGTTAGGAACAATGGTACCTAATTGAAAGGAACCCTCGTTGGCTTGATGGGCCTGAACAAGGACCTTCTTTTGAACTTCTTTATATGGAGGTCCCTTGACGTCGCATGGTACAACCACTTTGGATTTTTAAAGTAGGAGGCTTTCCCTCCCTATTATTCTCTTGAGGCGTGATCTTTGAAGGCGTAGTAGTAACTGGCCCAGCGATATTCACCAAAGATTGCAAGTGGTTTTCAAGGAAGCGTCCATGCACTCTTTCCCACCAAGACTTATAATCGGACGAGACTTGCTTCTTCATCTTAGGCATAATAGGAGGAAATGTGGCATTTGATCTACTTTTAGACAAAACACAAATTTGTAAAAGTTCCAATCCTTTGTCTAAAGAGCACTCACGAAAATCTTGATCCAAACAACCGGGGATGTCTTGATAAAAATCGAATTTATGACTGAAGCGATGAGGGCTATAAGGATCCACGATGAAGGTCGATCCATTTCTCAAAGGAAGATAATTCGAGCGAATACTCATAATATAATTTGACTCGGACTCTTCCTTATTTCCATTATCACAATAATAATACGGTTGAGGATTTCTTGGCATTATGGAAGTCCATACGACACTTTCTCCTCCATGAATACGTTTTCTCACGTCATCATTCCCAAAGTATCTTGTTGTTCCCTCACCTGAGTATATGGCCATCAGAGAAGTATCTGGCCTATTTGTTAGAGCAAAATGAGTCTTGAAGTAGCAAGCCAACCAACCATACACATAATGAATTGGTAAGTAAACCTTAGAAAAATCGAGTGGTGAGCTATTTGAAATTGTGTTTATTCCTCTGTAAATGCTAGCTAAAACTGGAACATCGAGGTTAATTCTTTGCCCACACGCTAGAAGGCCTGCAATCTTGAAAGTCACGGGACGAATAAAGTCGCCTTCTTTTGTAAGGAGCACAAAGACACATAACCAGCATGATAAAAAAGCAGCAAAGTATACTTCGTCTTTCTTGTCACTTCCAACACCAAGTTTAACAAATAGTGTATCTTCAACTTTCGACCAATTGACCATTTTACGTATGGCTCCAGTAGGGTTGTATGTTGATTTGGGACGAGCTGACTTCTTTTCTTTTCTCACTAGATTTTGTTCATACTTTAAAACTATTTTGCTCCAAAATTCGATCCTTCTTCTTATAGGGATGTTATGATTTTTAGCGTTTCCCTCTCGGATTTGGTGCTATGGATCAAACAATTGTTGACATGCTTGTGGAAGGAACATTTTATCCTTGTCGTAAGCACCTATAAGTTCTCGAGTATTTGGAATAACTTCCTCATAAGGAGACACCATTAAAGGCGGACCCCCAATAGTGCACAAATCCCATAGGGATATAGATAACTCTCCAACTGAGGTAAGCAACGTGTTTGTGAGAGGACACCAAGCCTCACAAAAGACTTGCATGATACTTGTAGAATGATCATAAGTAAACAATGAGGCACAGACAACATCATAAATATTGGTGGCCCTCAATGCTCGATGGTTCCTTCTAAGAATATCTTCGGTCCACTCCCAATAGCTGGGGATATAATGAAATTCAGCACCAAAAGTTAAGGAATCACTCCAGTATACTTCTCCTTTGAGGATTCATCGTCCTAAGAATGGCAAGGAACTTGCCACATTTTTAACTTTGTGATTATGGGAATGAAGAGTCCAAGTCTTGAATTTACAGTTGGTATTTTCAAAGGTCCAATCAACCAAACGAAATGGATTTTGCAAGGATGTCCACGAAGCTGCATATAAGTCGGTCAGTGGTGTATCAACTAGTAATCTGGTCTTCGTTTTACTATCCTTGTGCTCAGAAACTACAAGGTACTTGGATGTGGAGGAATAGGATGCTGAGTCTCTGAAGTAAACCATGTTCAACCTGCATAAAAAAATGTTAGTACCTAAGTCAAAAGAGAAGAGTAATAATCGCAATCTTGAAAGAGAGCATGGATAAGCAAAAAAAAAAAGAATTTTTGCCTCAGACATAAAAAAATGGATGTCTGTGTGAGACTTCTTTCATTGCGAGCTTTTAAAAGTGTTCGTCTCGAACTTTTTAAAGGCATTCAGATTTTTAAGGTTTTCGTTTTGAACTTTTAAAAGGCATATGTTTTGAACTTTTAAAGGTGCTTGTGAAAGTGTTCATGACGAACTTTAAAGAGACCCTACTACCGACCTTTAAAGATTTCTTTGCCACAAATTTTAAAGGTCTTCACGGCGAACTTTTAAAGATCTTGACCACCGGCTTTTAAGGATCTTCGCGAGAACTTTTATGGGTCTTCCCCGCAAATTTTAAAGGTATTCGTAGCGAACTTTTAAAGGTCTTCATTGTGAACTTTTAAAGGTCTTCACTGTGAACTTTTAAAGATCTTGATCACGAACTTTGAAAGGTATTTCGTCTCGAACTTTAAAGTGTTCCGTAGTTTGATGAAGTTACTTCTACAAAGAAAAAAAATACAACAGAGTACAATAAAAAAAAAAAAGCACAAGAAAAGGAGGAGAAATTACCTTTGAATCAGTTTCCGAGTCTACAAAACTAGACTCAATCTGACTTGAAAATACTATGAATGGATGCCTACGACTGAAAAATAAGGGTCTATTTATATAAATGTTGAAGGAGAGCCATTGCAGATTAGTGCCGATGTGGGATGCAAATTTTAATCAGAGTCCTGAAAGGAGTCGACTTGTTGGCATCGATGGAATGACCAAATCAGTAAGAGACTTGGATAGTAATGCCCGATGTACCCAATAAAAAAATGAAGTCCCATTTTTACTGTAAAGACAAAGCATGGATCCAATCTTGAAATAGTTAAACAAAACTCTTGAAATAGTTAAACAAAACTTGAACCAAAACAGTGATAATGTCTATTACAATGATGACTATTGTTGCTTTTCTCATCATTAGCAAAGTTTGGCACCATTTTGAAGTCTCATGTGTGCATAAAAAATAAAAAGGACACCAAAAGTTATTGTTAGACATGTCAGTAATTTGTGTTCTCCATGTTACATTCGATGTGCTGTAAGATGTTAGCTATTATTTCTTCTGGCATACGTAAAGTGTATCCAATAATCAAGTTAATACTTCAAGCCTAGTCATCAAAGGTTTAATACCCCGTCAATCCTTGAAATAGGGGGCATTTGTAGGCATATAAATTTTATTTAAATTTAATCCATAAAATAATTTGGACTTTATTGTAAATTCAAGATATATTGGTCCAAATAAATATTGTGGGATAATATAATTGAATTAATTATATAAGTCCAATATATATGGATTAAATTAATAAGTCTTAATCCATTGGGCTAGCCCACTTAATTGGGCTACAGTGATGAGCCCACTCATTAAGCCCAAAATGCCATCCTCCTGGAGGCCCAATTTGGTGACACGTGTCAAATGACGTAGAACGCCAAGTCAAACGGAAGATCCAATGGGATCATGCCACATGTTAAAATGACAAGGCACGCCAAGCCAAATTAAAAGGCCAATGAAATCGTGCCACGTGTGAAAGTAACATGTTCTGGCCAATCAAATACGGCCTTGTCACAATTCAATTTGATTGGTCGAAAAGAGTTTGTTCTTATCATAACTCTTCCCTCCCACAACTATAAATAAGGGTATTCATAACTTAGAAAAGAAATGAAAAGTTATAACAAGAAGCAAGAGGGAGCTCGTGGATCAAACATTGTGGATTTCTCTAAAAGCTACAAGCATTCAAGTGTTCTAAGGATTAAAAGATCAAGACGAAGATTCAAGAACAAGTTGCAAGCCCTTCGATTGAAAATACGTCAAGATCAAGATCAGTCCTCAAGCACTTGGATTAAAATAAAATAAAATTCAAAGATTAAGCTCAAAAGCTCTTTTTATTTACCGTTGAAAAATAGAATCAGAGGATTCATAGAGATTGTACACTCATAATATTTGAAATAAAATACTACGATTGTTGCGATTTTTTTGGTGTTGATTATATTTTCCTGACGCAAATTTATTGTCTGCAGTTGCAAAATTTTGTTTATATAGCCGTTTCTCGGACAACTAAATAAGTTTATTGATACCAGTTGATGATTAAGGACTTACTTTGCTTACATTATGAAACTATTTTCCAGTTATATATGCAATTATCCTGAACCATCAAGGACTCATAAATAATGTTGTTAAAGATATTACTACTCCTAATATTTAGCTGAAAATTGATATTTTTCATTCTGATGTTTGGATTAAAGTATATATATTTATATGTATATCTCCTCATGTTTTACTTTTATTTCGTGGATTTAGGATGTAAAATGCGTTGATTTATATCAATTTGAGGTGTTTTATGTGTAGGAATGATCCGGGAGCAATTAGGGGCGAGATGTGCGAAATTAGAGCCAAAACGGACGAAAACAGAAAAATTGGAAATTTTAGCACCCCACGCTACTTGTGGCGCAATAATCAGTAGCTAAAAATCCACAGCGCCTAGCGTTGGGCTGGGCGCTGGTGACGTGAGTCCTGTCCAATTTTTCCCGGGACAAAGTTATTTCTGCCCTAAACCTACCCAACACGTATAAAAGCAAGACTAAGCTTATTTTTGGAGGAAAACGCCACTTTGGAGGGAGAATACACACGAGAAATATTCGGAAGCGAAGAGATCTCAGTTTTCTGCATCTTTTCTTAGTATTTGCAATTATTAAACAATTATGAAATTGTTTGTTATTATCATGAGTGGCTAAAACCCATTGTTCTGGGGTTGTGATTTAGCCATAAATATTGTTGTTTAATGTTAGCTTAACCTTGATAACAATTCACTAATATATGGTTGTTTCTTCAATTCTGTGATTAATTGCTTAATTGTCTGGCCAGCAGTTAGGTTTTATTTACTATCTATGTTATGCTTGGGAAAGCCATGTATAGATTAGAGAAGNATAGATTGATTTCATATAGGCGTTAATCTATTTTGAATAGGAGAGTAGTACTTCGGGAAAAGGCTATGAGAGCAATTATCGATTAATTAGCAACCATGAGTGAATTGTATGAAAGGGAGAGTTAACTTGAACACAAAATGAATGGTGAATCGGTCACAACCCTAGAATATTTGTCTCTACTGAATACACAAAAATCAACTTGTTACTTGATAATTTAGTTATTATTTAGAATTATAGTTTAGTATAATCGTATTCTTGAACTTGATTTTGGCTTGACTGAATAATAATTTTAGTAAATTTAGTGGGTAGTTGATACAAGTCTCTGTGGTTTCGACACTCGACTTATCACTTTATTACTTGTACGACCACATATACGTGCGTGTGCGTTTGGGAGCAACAAATTTTTGGCGCCGTTGCCGGGAACTTGAATATTGATTACTTTCTAGTTTTTGCTTTAATTGTTTATCTCGTCTAGTCTAACTTTACTTAATTGTTGCTCTAATCTCAGGAACTTTGATTGAATGCGTAGGGTCAGAATCCAGGATAGACTCAACGGCTTTGACCCCGAACCTGAGCGAACATTTCATAGGAGGTTGTGGGAAGCAAGGGATACAAATAATCTTTAGGCACTCGTTCAATTTCCTGTGAACATGGCAGAGGAACAACACATGGTTGTCAGGAGGTGGCGATGCCCATCATTGTTAATGTCACCTCCAGCATTGTGAAGCCCATAATCACTGGGCACTTTGAGCTGAAACAGAGCATGATTCGGTTACTTCATGCAAATGGGCAGTTTATGGGTCTTCCACACGAGGATCCACAACAGCATATCCTGAACTTCTTGGAGATTAGTGATACTTATATCACTAACGGGGTCACTCCAGACTATGTGATGCTCACACTTTTTCCATTCTCTCTGTTGGGCGAAGCAAAGCGATGGCTGAAGGCAGAACCAGCTAATTCTATTACATCATCGAATAATTTGGCAAAGAAATTTCTAGCAAGGTTCTTCCCTTTAGGCAAAACTGCAAAGATCAGAAGTGAGATAGTTTCCTTCAAACAGAAAGTGGGAGAGTCTTTATACTCAGCTTGGGAGAGGTTCAAGGGGATACTTAGAGACTTTCCTCATCACAATCAGACAAACAAAGTTTAGCTCACACTTTCATAGAAGGGCTCCATAGTGAAACAAAAATTGTGGTAGATGCTACAGTTGGGCGACAAGTGTTGGAGAAAAGCTTTGACGAGATATATGCATTATTGAACAAATTCTCCAAAAGCAATCTGTATTGGCAATGAGAGATGGGCAGACACATAGTGCAAGAGTTTGCAGGGGTTCTTGAGTTAGATGCTGTCTCGGCACTATCAGCGCAGATTTCCACATTGACCAACCAAGCCGATCAGATACCTTGGTTATTAACAAGCAACAAGCCCAGTCAGCGCAACAAGTTCAAATATTTTGTGAAGTCTGTGGAGAAGGTCACATGAGCAATCTATGCCCAGCAAACCCAGAGTCTGTATATTTTATGGGTAATGAAAATCGAGGCCAGACAAATCAGTATGGAGACACTTACAATCCCAACTGAAGGAACCACCCAAACATCTCTTGGGGTGGAAACCAAGGTGCTTAGAATCAATACCGACCACAAACACCTCAACAACAATATAGACCACCTTAGACTGAAAAATAAGCGAGTCCAACAAGTCACCTTGAGTAAATGATGAAGAAATTAATGGCTGATCAGCAAGCTCAAGCCGCAACAATGAGAAATTTGGAGCGCCAAGTGGGACAACTTGATAGTGCCCAAAATACCAGACCAGTTGGAGATCTTCCTAGTGATACTGAGCCTAATCCTAAAGCTCAAGTCAATGTGGTTACTTTTAGAAATGGAAGAGTATTAGAAGAATTTCCAAAGAAAAAGAAGTATACAGCTCATCCTGAAGGAGAATTAGTTCCCAAGCTAGTTGATGAGAAGGAGAAAGAGAACAAGGGATCAGAGCCAATAATTGTGACAAGGCCACTACCTCCATTTTCACAAAGATTGCTGAAGCAAAAAGATGATACTAAGTACAAGAAATTCTTAGATATTTTGAGCCAAGTGCTTGTGAATTTGCTGGTGGAAATTTTGCATGAAGTGCCTAAGTATGTAAGATATCTCAGAGATATTGTGGCAAACAAACAAAAACATACAAAGTTCGAAACAATTGCACTTACTGAAGAGTGCAGTGCCAGAGTTCAGAGTAAACTTCCTCCTAAGTTGAAGGATCCTGGGAGTTTCACAATTCCGTTATCTCTTGGAAAACAATAGGTTGGTAGAGCCCTGTGTGATTTAGGAGCTAGTATAAATTTGATGCCATCCTCTTTGTTCAAGCAACTCGGATTGGGGGTGGTTAGACCTACTACAATCACTTTACAGTTAGCAGATAGGTCACTAGTTATGCCAGAAGGAATTATTGAGGATGTGTTAGTTCGAGTGGGAAAGTTTATTCTTCCTACTGATTTTATTGTTCTTGATTACGAGGCAGATGAGGAAGTGCCCATTATTTTGGGGCGACCATTCTTAGCTACTGGTGGAGCGATCATTGATGTGAGTGTAGGGAAGTTAAATATGAGAGTTGATGATGAGGAAGTCACTTTTAATGTGTACAAGGCACTTAAGCTCCCTAAGCATTATGAGGACTTGTGCATGATCACTGTGGTCGAATTGAAGGGGATAGAGCAGAGTCCTTATGTGAATTGTAGTGATCCATATTGGACAACTGAGTTAGAGGAGGCGGTGTTGTAAGCTGGGTGTGTAAAGATGACTGAGAAAAGAGCCAGAGATGAAAGAGGAGACCTTCTGAGAGCGTGCAAAAGGCTAGATTTCATGGGAGAAAGAAGAAGAGAAAGCGGAGAAAGCGCCCAGCCTGAGCAAAGTAGCAGAGTCGTGCCACGACTATAAATAAGGCGTTTGTTGGGAGGCAACCCAGCATGTATATCTTTTATTATTTATTATTATTTTTTTAGTGTCAAGTTTTGTGTTGTTTTTATTTGCAAAGTAGGGGAAGTCTGAGTACCCAAAGTTGAAGCTGAGGAGCATGTTTGACTTAAGTGTGGGGTCGTCCCGACTCTAAAGATTGAGGATCATGTCCGAGCTAGGCCCGAAAGGATCTCAGAGAGTATTTCTCACCCTTGTTTTAATATTTTTCTCTGTGATCATGCATCGAGGACTATGCATAATATAAGTGTGGGGTGGGGAAACTACTTTCTGAAGTGTAATTGTATAAAACTAATTTTTTTATTAGTTTTTCTTTTAGAAATCGTAGTATACATAGTCTAGGTTCTCAAAATAAATAAATAAATAAACTTGAAAAAGCTCGAACTTTTCCCGACGATGGACCTTTTGGAAAACTTTCTTGAGGGATAAAGTCCGATTAAAAACACCAAAAAGATATTTTTTGTTTTTTAGGATAGCTAGGTAGTATCCCTTAGTTTTTCTTTGGGCGCCGATTCTTTTCCAAGGGTGTAGCTCGAACCGGGTACTAAATATTTTTTAGGAGTAGTTAGGAAGAAAATGAGTTGCTCTGAGCTATCTAGTGACATGTTTGGTGTTGACACATTAGGCTATAACATACATTATGTTTTTCCGTGTATTTTGTTTGAATTGTGAAGCCTAAGTAAAGTAAATAGCCTATTTTGTGACGCTTTAGCTCAGTTGTTTGACTTGTATGCCACATAGTGCGATATTGCTTAATTTTTCTCATTTATGTGTGCTTTCTTGACTTGAGAGTGAACAAAACCGTCGTGATTGAGTCATGTGCAATGTGTGTAGGATTAGTGATTTTCTGTGCTATCTTGTGTAGTCTAGAACTTTCCCCGTGTGTTAATCGAAGCGAATTGTAAGTTGTGCTAATCTAGGAAATGACGTAGGCGTTTTCTTGTTTGATCATAGATGTTCTTGTCACATAAAAAATAAAATTTTCCGTTGCTAGCCCCTTTGAGCCTATAGACATTTTCTTTGGCATCCACATTACAAGCCATACCCCTATTTTGTTCTTAATTTGATATTTTTGAACCTTTACCTCCTAAGGCACTTAGTCGTTAGAAGAAGTAAGGTGAGAGATTTGGGAGTAGCTTTTGAGTGGAACCATGGAAGGGCCCGTTGGTGCACTAAAGTTGAAATCAAAAGTCACTAGTTGATGAACCTTAATGTATGGAGTGTGTGTGAAAAAAAAAGAGAAAAAGAAAATAAAAATGATAGTTAAAGTATGTGGGGAAAAAAATACACACCTCCAATTCTTATTAAATTGTGCTAATGGGAGTATAGAAGTGCTTAATTGAAAAAAGGGCTTGTTGTATATAGTTTGTGGCAAGTGAATTGGTTGAGAAGAATATGTGTTTGAATTGTGAGTGTAGTGTATTAAAGTGCTTAGGAGGGTTAGTCATTGTTGATACCCAATTTTTTCCCTCATATTTTCAAATATATATATATATATATATATATATATATATATATATATATATATANCCTATTTTGTTCTTAATTTGATATTTTTGAACCTTTACCTCCTAAGGCACTTAGTCGTTAGAAGAAGTAAGGTGAGAGATTTGGGAGTAGCTTTTGAGTGGAACCATGGAAGGGCCCGTTGGTGCACTAAAGTTGAAATCAAAAGTCACTAGTTGATGAACCTTAATGTATGGAGTGTGTGTGAAAAAAAAAGAGAAAAAGAAAATAAAAATGATAGTTAAAGTATGTGGGGAAAAAAATACACACCTCCAATTCTTATTAAATTGTGCTAATGGGAGTATAGAAGTGCTTAATTGAAAAAAGGGCTTGTTGTATATAGTTTGTGGCAAGTGAATTGGTTGAGAAGAATATGTGTTTGAATTGTGAGTGTAGTGTATTAAAGTGCTTAGGAGGGTTAGTCATTGTTGATACCCAATTTTTTCCCTCATATTTTCAAATATATATATATATATATATATATATATATATATATATATATA
>ML372301.1:11148-22124 GCA_005239525.1 Nicotiana knightiana
CAAATATATATATATATATATATTTGGATCGGGCTGCAACGCCGCAACATATGTTATGTGGATCAGGCTGCACGCCGCATCAGTTTTTGTGGATACATGGTACTTGTTGAGTGAAAGTGCTGAGTATGAGCATTGAGTACTGATAGAGGAGTCACGAGTGACTGAGAGACCTTACGTATGAGTGGTATTGTGCCCAAGAGGCTATAAATTGTGAGATCATTGTTTTTCACTCATTTTACACTGAGTCTCTTTAATAGACGTTGAGTTAATGTTTATGCAAGTTTAGAAGGGGAACTGGAGTTTGTAAAGTATTTGGTAAATGTAGACATTTGATTACTCTATTTGTTTTCACTGGCACATGTTTTGTGAAATTATCACTTGTAAATGCTCATCACTGCACTCAAGTCTTTAGTTACCTTGGTTGCTTACTAAGTTTGCGTACTCACGCTACTCCCTGCACCTTTGTGTGCAGATCCAGGTACCATATCTGAGCGTTAGCTGATTTCTCCTTTGCTCGAAGTTTACTCGAGGATAGAGGTAGCTGATCAGTGTCCCCAGCTGGCCTTCTTTCCTTTCTTAGTTCGTAGATTTCTAGTATTCTCCGGATTGTACTACTAAGGGCTTGTTATCAGATATTATATTTATCTTTTTAGATGCTCATAAAGTTGTATCCGGGTGCTGGGTTGTGGTTAGATTTTATTTTTGAGGTATTACTGCTATTAATTATATCTTTAAAACATGAACCTTAAATGAATTACTTTGACTTGTGATATTAAACTGACAGTTTTGTGTGTTACTCTCCGTAGTTGGCTGGCCTAGTTTCATGGTAGGCACCATCACGACCTATATTTATTTGGGGTCGTGAAAATTACCATATTAACGATACTCTTAAGTTAAAGTAAGAAGTCTATAAGGGGTGATATGGGGTATATGGATTCGAATTGGAGCTTGCCATTTGTCGTGAAGTAGTTGTGACTTGTTGTTGTTATATGGTGTCATAATATTGATATTTATATGTTGCTTCATTTATCTGGTTGTTGTTGTTGGTATATGGTATTGGAGGAGGCCCTTGTTACAGGGGAGATGCTCTGAAAACTTACATAAACGAGCTACTAGTTTAAGTTGCGGACATAGCCTTTACTCAGCACTGATTTTGAATCTCCTTATGCTATGGTAGATTGAGTTGAGTTGTTTGAAGAATTTCTTGGAAGGTATTAATGACTCAATGGAGTTAAGATATGTTAAGGCTATCCCTTCTTTCCTTTTGGCATGGTCCATATGATACAAATGAAATGAGCAAATGCACAATTCCTTACCAATGACTCTATTCATAGAACTACTAGTGATGCCTATGTTCTTGATTTCCCATGTGTCCTATTATTATATCATCTGTTCATGGGTCTTAGAAAATACGTAATTTGATAAAGTTTATTTCATGATATTAACCGAAGGCATATTGATCTTATGACATACTGAGAGATCTTATTGACTTAATTCTTATGCATTGCATTCATTTATACATGTACATTGACCCATGAACATATGACGTTATATACATGTATATTATATGTATATAGGGTATGGGGAAAGGTTATGTCGTTATATATGCAGCAAAACTTGATCAACTAGTATACGTTGAGGATTTCTCCCACAAAGGTCGAGATGATATGATGGGATACCCTCAGAGGCTTGATGATGTTATGTACTCATATAACTATGCATGATATGAAATTCTTATGCATATGCATGGCATTATAAATATTTCATGAATCCCAGAGCTATTCAGACTTACATGTTCTGTTCTTTACTCCATGTTTCTTCATGTCTTTTATATACTGCTTTCATGCCTTGCATACTCGGTACTTATTTGTACCGACGTCTCTTTTGCTCGGGGACACCGCGTGTCATGCGCGCGAGTCCTGATAGATAGGTTGACAGTCCTCCTAGTAGGCTATCAGCTCATCAGAAGATGTTGGTGCACTCCACTTGCTCCAGAGTTTCCTATTTTGTCCTATTTGGTCCTGCCCCGACCTTTATGTTGTTTATGTACTCTTAGAGGCTTTTAGATAGATGTCATGTATATGGATACCTGTATGTCCTTGTCAGCCTATGTTTTGAGTTTACAAATGATCATGTCGGCCTTATAGGCCCGTATGTAACATATATAAGTTTCTATATCATATTGGGCCATCCTATGTCGTGTATTCCCTTATGTTTTATTCTAGTTATAGCATGATGGCCCTTCTGGACCATTTACCCATGTTGGTAATCGGTTGAGTAAGGCACCGTGTGCCCGTCGGGGCTCTCTCCGATTTGGGTCGTGACAAAAGTGGTATGAGGGTAGTTCTATCCTAGGGAATCTACAAGCCATGTCTAGTAGAGTCGTGTTTATGGGTGTGTTATGCACCACATTTATAAGAAAGAGGCTACATGGCCTTTAGAACTGTCACTCTTTCTTCTTACTCTAGATCGTGTGGTAGAGCTTAGTTATAAGAATTAAAACTCCTAAATTATGCTTTATTCGTAATACAACGATACCTACATTCACAAAGACAGTTGGTACGCGATTCAATGTGGTTGTGGAGGAGTTGAGTTAGAGGAACTCGATTTTGCATCGTGCTTATGATGAGTGAATGTGAGGTCTTCAGCAGATTATGTATGTACTAAGACGTGTAAGCTTCTTGATAAGGAGCCCTAAGGCATGAATATCTATCCACCCATATGGTAAAAAGCAACGAGAGAATAAGAAGGTAGATACAAGTTTCAACAAACAAAAGAAGCAAGGTGAAGAAGGGAACGAAGTACCCAGTTAGTGAAGATTATCAATATTTACAATTCAGGCATATAAGCATTTTGAGTTACGTTCAACAATAATAGAGGTATGTACAATTGGCCACACTCATATTATTTATGCCCAATGGGAGCTAACAGATTTAGCTTAAGAGAAGGATGGGATATCAGGATCCTGTTGGGGTTAGAGTAACCCAAAATGGTGGATGGATTGTTAGAATTAGCTAACATTTCTGAAGGATAATGCAAACATGGTAATAATTCTCCTTGTGAGACACCTTGATGATGCACTCTAGAATAGTACATTTAGATATGAAATACTAGAATGCCTAGAAAAAATTGGTACTAGAATCCTAGAAGGGATAAATATTTATCTTAGTATGGCTCTAGTCTCTAGTAAAGAGAGTTAGTCGACCTGAATAGCTAGTGAGATGGTTCAAAGGGGAGAAAAAATCAAAAGAGTATTTTGTTGAAGTTTTCTGAATAAGGTGATAGACAACAAAACTTGCAGGAGAATAAGAATAGAGTAAAGGAAGCATTATGAGTAAGATGTGATAAATGAGTGATAACGGTAAATCAAAATATGACACGATGACAAAGTCTATAGTCAAAGTGAAGGAAAAGATAAGAGGTGACAAAGAGTATATTCCAGAGGTCATATCCTCATTTCGAGAAATAAGTTTGTAACTCCAACGTGATTACCAGAAGGCTAAGTTAGACCCCATGTAGCAACAAAAAATAGTATGGTCTTGTAAACAAGATAAAATCGAACATGAATTAGGGACCAGAGGATTTGATAATAGTTGACATCGTGACAATTCCAGAGATCGCGTTCCGGCAATAACAGAATGCACAACAAAAGAATAACCTTTAAAAGTCATTCAGGAAGATGCTTCCCTAAAGCAAACACTGTAAGTAGAGTTTAGCTTAAGGGACTAAGTATGCCGGTTACCATAGGTTTCAGCTTCGTGCGTAAGAAATTTAGTTATCCCTAGTACAGAAGGTTTACCACAAGGTGAGTAAGAGTCCGTGAAGATGTGAAAATATGACAAACATGAAGAGGTAAAATATTTATAGGTAAATCTTCATAGCATTATATGTTAGTACTCCCCTAAAGGAGGAAGATGGTGTGATATGGTATTAAGTCGGAGTTATGTGGTTCAGGTAACTATGGAATAGTAAAGGAAGAATGTGGTAGAAAGGCGAAAAGAATGAGATTTCGTTTATTCAGATCCTATAGATACGATACGAATCCATAACATTATGCAAGATCGACGCTGGGGAAAGGCAATAAGGGTTCCAACACTAGATGTTATTTATTAATAAGTGAAATGAACACTTGATACATAAGAATCCAGTGCGAGGGGTAAGTTAAGACAAAAAAGCATAACCAAAGAGAGGTTAAGAAGAATATAGATATGAGCATGGACTGACGAGTAGTTAGTAGTTGATTCAGGAAGAGTCTAGTAACGACTAGACAGGAGGATATGGATAACTCTACAGATCGTGCAGTACAAACATAGTGAACCCCAACATAGGGAATTCAGTCTCGCATATCTGACATCGTAATTCTTGAGAAACATTTAGATAGGAGTTGGTCTAGTTAAAGGTAGCGTATAAGGGTTAGGAAAATAAAAGAGAGTTCCACCAGGGAGAAAGTTCAAACTTCAGTTCAGAAGCAATCCTACGAGCACAAGGGTGTGGAAGAAAGAAACTAGGGATAATTTTAGGTGAGCAATAACATAAAAAATTCCATCAGTTATATGATGTAATAAGCTCGTAGCTTTAAAAGAGTCAGAGGGTCTCCCCTAATTACTACAACCAAAGACTAGCTGAGGAAATAAGGAAGAAAGATTCAACCTAAGCATAGTGACTTAAAGACGAAATGGTCTTGTAATAACAGTCTCACTACAATATTGTATACACTCCATAAGAAAGTGTCACCTATCGTGGCTAATGGATGGAAGAAAAAATGAAAGGTGATATTTAAGATCACATGAGTTACAGGAAATTCCAATATCCGTGGGCAATAAGATAAGCCAAGTAATCATTCAACAAGTGGTAAAACGACCAGGAAAAGTAATTGCTTGTGTTTAAAGGCAACTGGGAAGGAATAAAAGGAAATCTATTGTGCTAGCAAGTTAAGGGAAAGTTACAAGTAGTATTAATAGGTATGTGTAGGCCGCAAGCTAAAGTATTGTAGAGCGACTAAGTTTTAGGTGTATAGGAGTAATGATAAAAAGAGATGAGTGAGAAGGTGATAAGAATGTGTAAGGCCTCATGATTAAGCCCATCAAAACAAGATAATTGATGGTTTCCATAAGTTATAGAAAGCCCAGTATAACTTGAATTAACTCGGAGGAGTCTAAGACTAGGTGTATTTAGAAGACATGCAAATGCTTCCCTAGTAGTAGAATAAGGGTGTAATTGTGATAGATAAGAGGATGACTCTTAGGCCTTTGATTGAGTAATGATTTTAATGAAAAGGTATTTCATGAATTGCAGGGGATTAGAATACCCGTAATGATTTAATGAAAAGGTATTTCATGAATTGCATGGGATTAGAATACCCCAATAAGATGAATCGCATTGGGATGCTATGAAATACGATTATTGAAGTATGGTATTGTCCCTAGGTGGATCAGGAAAATAACTTCATATGTTCTCCGATGAGACGTGAGCCCTAGTGAAAATGTATTGCGTAAGATGTTTCAAGTTATCAGTAGTAAATTATGGATCAACATTAATGTGAACCAACAATATATGGATAAAATTTACAAAGTATGAGATGAGATTAGGCCGTCATCCTTAATATGAATAGTAATGAAGAAGAACTAAAGGACTTAGATTTATACATATAGGTTAAGCAGTGAGAGAGTAACTTGGATTGGGTAGTAGACCCGGTAATAATAAACCGAAGTAACTGTTATGATATAGTATAACCTATCGAAATGTAGTAAGGCCATAAGAGGATATGAAACAAGATATAGAAATGGTCTTATGTTTGAAAAGTACCAAGAGAAGAACTTCAGTACACCTATAGATGCCCCGAGGGACAGCTTGTCATAGATCTGTATATGTTCACAAAGTGAGGCCTAGATATTAGCTAAATCCTGGAGGAAAAAGGTGATAAGAGTTGCATAGGAGCACATACAAGGTCAAAGTCATACAGGCTGCAAGACCGAGGTAGCAAAAATTATGATATTGGAAGAATTTCAATCAAAAGTCGTGGTGTAAGAAAGAGGCTTAAAGAGGGGGAATCCCTTGGCCTTTGAATTTATTCACAGAATAATTTCCTAGATGGAAACGAAAACATTAAAGTATTTGTAAGAGCTATAGGTTGTGACACTGATAAGCACATTAGTCAACATTCGAGGAAGAATGTTCCAAAGAGGGGAATGATGTTACACCCCATGTTTTCATACGTATGAGTACGTCGTAAGTAAATTGATGTAAGTTCAACAATGAGATCATTTTTGAAAGTACATAAAGTAAGTTAATCATGTTAGCTTGGAGGTTAAAACTCTATAACATCATAAATAGCAAGTACCAAGAGGGTTGGAAAGCTTAGAAGCTAAACAAAAAATAAGTTTCACCGAAAGTCGATAAGTTTGAATGTTATAACATACACTTTGGGGTGAGATTAGGGTTATTAACATTATAAGGAAGTTATTTTATGATTTATATTAGTCGTATTGTATTCGTGCATTATTTTTTAAATTCAAGCGAGTTGTGGAACAAACGTTGGCAAAGGTAATCATAAGTTATATTCATAAATGTGCTAAACATTAGGTCAAATGTATCTGAGCTTTTCTCCCAATGTACTTGGAATTAAGGTATGAACCACCTTTCATGTTGAAGATATACGAGTCTTGTTTATAAAACATTAAAAAATTTGTAAGTATGATATTGGTGTAGAGAGATATTCGTGTTTTCTCAAGACTGCACATGAAGCCCATGTGGACCCACTTGGTTGGTGGCCAACCTTCACTTGTTTTTAGCTCGTTTTTGGGATAAGATTTGCTCATTTTTGTACTCCACCCATACTCACACTCTTCAACCCTCCCAAACAGTACCCCAAGGCTCCAAACAAATTTCAAACAAATACACCATTATGCAACATCAATGTTAGCCAAAGGTGAAGAATAACCCCTCTATGGTGTTTTGATGTGAATAAGGATGATGGTGAGCTAAGTTAAGCTTAGGGTTCGAATTTTATATACTTACTAAGGTATTTTTAATATTTTTTTATGGTGTTTAAGGTTAATTACATTTTTGTTGTGGCTTGGAGTGAAAGATTACGAGATAGCACTTGAAAGGGGAAGAGATGTTGTTATTTTTTGTTGGGTTGTTTTAAGGCTGTATATATATATATATATATATATTGTTATGGTTGGAAAAGGGGGAAAATAACTTGATTATGATATGGTTTCTATTTTTATGCATGTCTATATTTTTATCAAGTGGATTGGTGAAAGAAACATATGAAACTTGAGATTGGAAGTGAAGATTAGCTTATGTCACTTCTATGGTGTTATATTGCCAATGAAGGTTGTTGTAATCTAAATGTAACTTGTATTTCAACGTGAAGCTACTGTAGGAGGTATGTGTATTGTGTTCTTGCATGTACTTAAGGTTATTTTGATGTTGATTAAGTTAAATGGATGGATTAGACATGAACTAGTGAATAAAGCTCCTAATTGAGGATAGTTGGAGTCGTGAATTGTTTACTTTGTTATAAATATATGGTAAAAAGATGGAATAATTAATGAATGACTTCATTATCGTGAAGTAGTTTTGACTTGTTGTTGTTATATGGTGTCATGTTAATGATATTTATATGTTGCTGAATTTCTCTGGTTTTTGTTGTTGGCATGTGGTATTGGAGGAGGCCCTTGTTACAAGGGAGATGTTGGCCAAATTTACATAAACAATCTACTAGTTTAAGTTGTGGACTTAGCCTTTACGGAGCACTGATTTCTAATCTCCTTATTCTATGGTAGTTTGAGTTGAGTTGTTTGAAGAATTTCTTGGAAGGTATTAAGGACTCAATGGAGTTAAGGTATGTTAAGGCTATTCCTTCTTTCCTTTTGGCATGGTCTATATGATACAAATGAAATGCGCAAACACGCAATTCTTTACAAATGACTCTATTCATAGAACTACTAGGGATGCCTATGTTCTTGATTTCCCATGTGTCCTATTATTATATCATCTATTAATAAGCCTCAGAAAATGTAAGTTGATAAAGTTTATTTCATGAAATTAATCGAAGGCATATGATGTTATGACATCCCAAGAGATCTTATTGACTTAATTATTATGCATTACATTCATTTATGAATGTACGTTGACCCATGACCAGATGTCGTTATATACACGTATATTATATGTATACGGGGTATGAGAAAAGATTATGGTGTTATATACACACCACCACCTGATCAATTAGTATACGTTGATTATTTCGCCCACAGAGGCCGAGATGATATGATGGGATGCCCTCAGAGACTTGATGATGTTATGTATGCATATACCTATGCATGATATGAAATTCATATGCATATACATGACATTATAAATGTTTCATGATTCACAGAGCTATTCAGACTTACAGGTTGAGTTTTTACTCCATGTTTTTTATGTCTTTTATATACTGCTTTAATGCCTTATATACTCGGTACTTTATTTTTACTAACGTCTCTTTTTCCTGAGGACACTATGTTTCATGCCCAAAGATCCCAATGGACAGGTTGAAAGTCCTTCTTATGGGTTATCAGCTCAATGAAAGGTGTTGGTGCACTCCAGTTACTCCGGAGTTATTTATTTGGTCAATATGATTTGGACATGTACTGATTGGTATGACGGATCCCTTTCCCAACCTTTAGACATTTATGTACTCTTATAGGCTTGTAGACATATTTGATGTATATGGATACTTGTATGATCTTGTCGGCCTATATTTTTAGTGTAAAAATGATCATGTGGGCCTTATAGGCTCGTATGTCACATATATAAGTTTTTATATCATGTTGGGTCATCCTGTGTCTAGTATTCCCTTATGTTTTACACAGGTTATCTCATGAAGGCCTTTTTGGTTCATTTACCCATGATAGTGTGATAAGAAAGATATGTTACATTGGTACTCAGTTGAGTGAGGCACCGGCTACCCGTCGCGGCTCTCCAATTTGGGTCATGACAGAGATTAGGAGTTCTTGGGATTTGTTGGCTCCTATCTTCATTTTGTGGAAGATTTGTCATCTATTGAAGGCCCATTGACCATGTTGACTAAAAAAAGTATTTCTTTTAGATGATCTGATGAGTATGAAGAGAGCTTTGAGAAGCTCAAGACTACCTTGACTACAACTTTAGTGTTGGTGTTTCTCACAGGTGCAGGGCCATACATGGTGTATTGTGATGGTTCATGTGTTGATCTTAGCACAATGTTGATGCAGGATGGTAGGGTGATTGCTTATGCGCCACTTAAGTTGAATCCCCATGCAAAGAAATATTTGGTTCATGATTTGGAGTTGGTGACTATTATGCATGCACTTAAGATGTGGAGGCCTTACATGTATGTTGTGTCATGTGAGGTTATAGTGATCATTGGAGTATTCAACACTTGTCTAAACATAAGGAAGGCAACAAATGTGGCTTGAGTTTGTTAAGAATTATGATATGACTATCTTGTATCACTCGGGTAAGGTGAATGTGGGGTAGATGCGTGGTGGTAGATGCCTTAAGTAGACAAGCGGAAAGTATGGGTAGATTGGCATTTATTCCAGTAGAGGAGAGGCCTTTTTCTATGGATGTTCAGGCCTTGGCTAATAGATTTGTGACATTGGAAATTTTCAAGACTAGTAGATTTTTTGCTTGTGTAGTCATCCTTGAGTGAGCACAGTAAGGCCCGTCAGTATGATGATCCCCATTTGCTTGTCCTTAAAGATATGGTGTTACGACGTGGTGCTAAGGAGGTGGTCATTAGAGATGCCAGTGTATAGCGACTTCAAGGTAGGATTTGTGTAGCTAATCTTGATGGCTTTAGAGAGTTGATTCTTGAAGAGGCTCATAGTTCACGATATTGTATTCATCCGGGTGATACAAAGATGTATCATAGTTTGAAGCATCATTATTGGTGGCGGAGGATGAAGAAGGACATTGTTAGACATGTCTCGTGGTATTTGAATTGTCCGCAGGTCAGGAATGAGCATGAGAGAACTAGTTGTTTGCTTCAGAAGAAAGATATACTGGAGTTGAATTGGGAGCTTATCGCTGTAGATTTTGTGGTAGGGTTGCCACAGACCTTGAGGAAGTTTGATGCTATTTGGGTAATGGTGGACAATTTGACTAAGTCTGTGCATTTCATTCCGGTGATGACTTCTTAAACTTTAGAGAAGTTGGCTCAAATCTACATAAAAGAGATTGTCCATTTGCCGGTGTGACTATTTTTACCATAGCGGACCGGTGACTCAGTTCACATCGCATTTTTGGAGAGCTTTTCAGTGAGACTTGGGTATGAGGGTGTAGCTTAACACAACTTTTCACCCACTATCACAACCCAAAATCCCACCAAAGGTCATCATATTGCCTACCCGGCTCACTAGGAAAGCCAAAAATCAATCAACCATATTTTAAAGTACATTATTTAAATCTTTAATAGAATCATGATATAATATGAAAGCAAAAATAGTCTCACAACTAATATCGTAAACGTAAGTATCTAAGACAGGGTCTAAGCACCACTAAAACTATCTACATGCCCAAAACCCGGTGTCATAACTATCACAGCCAATTGAACAAAATGATTGTTGAAAACAAATAGATAGACTGACTAGATAAGAAGGGAGGGGGACTGATCACGCTCAACTATGTCTTATAAAAGACTAAGCGTGCGTTGCAAATATAATTCGGGGTATTATGCCCAGAGTCGATCCCACAAGGAATTTACCTATCAATCAAGGCTTTAGAATATGCAACTTTTACTCAATAAATTCTCTCAAGACTTTTTCATCTAAATTGGTGATGTTTTACTAATTCTACTGACAATAATAATAACTAACAATTACTAACAATGTGTTGTAAACAATTATGATAAAGGTCTAAGGTTATGGTTTCCCCCGTCGGTGAACTTCCTTCTCGGATACTTCTTATAGTTTGATTAGTTGTCTCTATCAATCATGAACACT
>ML372301.1:28728-83954 GCA_005239525.1 Nicotiana knightiana
ACAATTTTGTTGCAGCGTGCAACCTCATCCCACCTTATAATCACATTTCACAGCAACAACCACCAATAATTATATCACAAGGATATTCATCATGAAGAACATAAGTTCATATCAACCAATAACTATGTGAAATCAAGACACAATGATCCTTACCAATAAGTAATTCATATATGGTGTTGCCACAATCATTTAACTCAATAAAATCAGCCCATATTTACTTTCATCATTTGCTATATAACCTTTAGCACTTTGATACATTTAACAATGTAATTAATAAAAACATCAACCAACAATTCAATCACAAATATTCTCATCGTCCAGGATATTCATTCGTAATAACCAAGTAACCATATGAAATCGAGGCCACATAAATCTTTATCAAATAGTGAGTCATATACGGTATGCCATCAATACATAGCTCAATTAGTTTATCCCCATTTCCTTTCCATTATTTAATACACAACATTTGGAACTTAGACACATTCAACACTTTATCTCATTATCATTTCTTTCATTTTGCAGCACATTCTCTCATAACGATGTATTCAACATTTAACGAGCTTTGCACGGGATGGAATAAGCACAAAGAATCACTTTTTCGCAAGCTCATATAACATGGTAATCCACTAAGAAATGCAAAGAACGAAGTCTTACACCTCGACATAGCAGGGCAATCAATTCACATATTCTCAAGAAAGAATTTCATATTGAGTGCTCGGACACCAACAAGATGAATCTACAAGGATTAAAGTTAGCCATACATACCTTGGTTTGGGATTTTTCCTTAATTTATACCACAATTCACCAGATCTTCTAGAACCTTCAATCTAGTTCACAATGTGGCATAATTGAACTTAGAATTAGGAATAACGATCATGTCTTGAACTCACTTGAGAATTCTATCAAACAATAGGTGTTCCTTTAGATTAAATGGCCTCTTTTTAGTGAAATATTACTCTAACCCGTTTCCTTTTACTAGATTATGACTAGTTGGTTACATGCATGCAAGATACCTACCCCCATCATAATGAACTCACCTAACTATGTTTCATAACAAAAATCTGGAAATTAAGGTTGATGGGGTAGAAGCTTACCTCTTATGGTGAAGAAAATGGTGTCCTACTTGATTAGTTCAAAGCTTGAATGATGAAGGAGGATCACGTTGAAGAAGTTGGGAGTTTCTCTCTTTATAACTCTCTCTTCCCTATCTCTATTTTGTTCAGAAAATCTTTAAAATGGAAAGGGGTAAGTGTTTTAGTGAACTGGGGGTCGGGTATAAAATTAGAAATTTAACAGTCCCGAAGTAGGAATGCTGTCAGGAATGCGATCGCGTTCCTGCTATATGGTCTGCATTCTTGTCGCATAAATGGCCCTCAAATGGGCCAAAAAGAAAAGTAGACTTCCCAAGTATGCGACCGCTATGCGGTCCACATACTTGTTATGTGATCGCATAATGCGTCGCATAACTCCCTCCGCAAAAGTCAAGGTGCAAGAATGCGACAACTATGCCGCCCGTATTCGTGAAATGCGATCGCATTTTAGGCCGCATAGTTGTCCTTAAAATGGACAGCAAATTGTCCAAGTATGCAACCACTATGCGGTCCACATACCTGATTTGCAATCGCATAGTGGACCGCGAACCTGCGCAAATCTGGAAAATTATATTTTTTAAGTCCAGGGGTACTTTTTACTCAAAAAGGGTCCATTTGAAGAATTTCTTCAGTTATAACAACACGGGGACCTATTTGGGCATTATTTTTGGCCATAAAATTTTACGGGTCTCTACATATCAAGTCTAGCCTCGAAGTAGTAGTGGTGAGGGATCGACATCGATATTTACTAACAGTCCTAAAATCAAGTGAAAAAATATATAAGATAAAAAATAAGCATGACTTCATCAAATGAATAGGAAAGCTCAAAACACAGTTCATACAGAATTTAGGTATGCTTTACAAATAAAGATGATCAAATAAGATATCAACACCTCAATCCTCATATAAAGACATGATACATGTCAATAACATTTATATAAAAATGTTGCATGAGTCAAAGTATATATATGCATGCTCATGATCCTTTCTCAATTCCTCACAACATGACTATTCTCGATCAGGGGGGAGGTCTCTTTAGAGGGGGAGGTCAATCATGTGGTGGTCAAGATCGATGATGTGCTTTTCCCTCAAGGCCACATGGAGTAGCTTCTGATGTTGTAATCACTGGTATTGTTTTAGTGTGCCACAGGGATGTATTATCTGACCCTTATTCCACTTATTCCTATGTGTCATCGTACTTTGCTCGTTATTTGGATGTACCCCATGATTCTTTAGTTATTATTATTAATGTATCTACGCCGATGGGTGATTTATTTGTTTGGACCGTGTATATCGGTCATGTGTGGTGACTATTGAAAGTTATGAGACGAGGGTTGATCTTTTGCTGCTTGGCATGGTTGATTGTGACGTGATTTTGGGCATGGATTGGTTGTTTCAATATCAAGCTATCTGTGAATGTCATGCTAAGACCGTGACGTTGGTGATACAGTGGAGGTTGAGATTAGAGTGGAGAGGCTCCCAGAATTATGTTCCTAGTAGAGAGATTTCACATTTGAAGGCTCAACGGATGGTTGAGAAGGGTTGTTTGGCATATTTGGCCTTCATGATGGATGTTATGTTGATACTCCAGTAGTTGAGCCAGTTCCGATAGTGAGAGACTTCCTAGAGGTATGTCTAGCAGACCTACCGAGAATGCCACCCAATAGGGGCATTGATTTGGTATGGATTTGGTGAAGGGCACTCAGCCCATCGCTATTGCAGTGTATTTTATGGCACCATTGGAGTTGAAGAAATAAAAGGAACATCTTCAGGTGTTTCTTGATAAGGATTTTATCAGACTGAGTGCCTCGCCTTGGGGTGCTCCAGTTTTGTTTGTGAAGAATAATGATGGTACTTTGAGAATATGTATTGACTACAGGTAGTTGAAAAAAGTTAGAGTAGAGAACAAGCACCTTCAATCATGCATTGATGACTTATTTGATTAGCTTGGGGGTTCTAGAGTGTTCTTGAAGATTTATTTGAGGTCTGGGCATCATTAGTAGAAGATCCATCTTTCAGATATTCTGAAGATAGAATTCAGGAACCGCAATGGTCACTACGAGTTTCTGGTGATGTCTTTCGGGATAACCAATGCCCCAACAGCCTTTATGCACTTTATGAATAGTGTATTCCATCCATATCTTAATTCATTCATCATCGTGTCCATTGACAACATATTGGTGTACTCTCACAGTCGGGAGGATCATGAGCATCATTTGAGGATTGCGCTCCAGACTTTGAGGGAGAAGAAGCTATATGCTAAATTCTCCAAGTGCGAGTTTTGTCTTAATTTAGTGAAATTCTTGGCCTCATGGTGTCTAGTGAGGGGATTAAGGTGGATCCCAAAATGATTGAGGCAATTTAGAGTTAGCCTAGATCGTCTTCAGCTACGGATATTCGGTTCTTGGGTTTGGCAGGTTATTATCACCATTTTGTAGAGGGTTTCTCATCCATTGCTTCACCTTTGACTAGGTTGACCTAGAAGGGTGCCCTATCTAGATGGTATGATGAGTGTGAAGAGAGCTTTCAGGAGCTTAAGATTGCATTGACCACAACCACAATGTTGGTGTTTCCTATAGGTTCGGGATCTTACAGCGTGTATTTGACTTGGTGTGGTGTTGATGCAAGACGACAGGGTGATTGCCAATGCATCTCATCATTTGAAGGTTTGCGAGAAGAATTATCGTGTGCTTGATTTAGAGTTTGCAACCATTGCTCACACACTGATGATTTGGAGGCACTATTTGTACGACATTCCATATGAGGTCTATACCGACCATTGGAGTCTCCAACACCTGTTCAAACCGAAGGACCTTAATTTGTGGCAGTAGAGAAAGTTAGAGTTGCTGAAAAACTATTATATCACCATATTTATCATCCAGGGAAGGCTAATGTGGTGGCTGATGCAATGAATAAGAAGGTTGAGAGTATGTGAAGTTTGGCATATTTATCGGTATGACAGGGGCCACTAGCCATGGATGTTCAGCCTTTGGCCAATCAGTTTGTGAGATTGGATGTTTTAGATCATAGTCGGTTCTTGCTTGACATATCAAGGCTCATTGGTTTGATGATCTTCACTTGTTAGTGTTGAAGGACACAGTGTAGCAGAGTGGTACTAAGGAGGTTATGATTGGTGATGGTTGTGTTATGCAACTTCAAGATCGGAAATGTTTTCCAAATGTTAATGGGTTGAAAGATTAGATCCTTGAGGAGACTCATAGCTCGCGTTATTCCATTCACCTAGGTGTCACGTCAATATACTGTGACTTGAAACAACATTGTTGGTGCTGGAGAATGAAGAAAGATATTCTTGCGTATGTGTCTCGGTGTTTGCATTGTCAATAGGTGAAGTATGAGCATCATATACCGGGAGGGTTGATTCAAAGATTGGAGATACAAGAGAGGAAGTGGGAGAGCATCACTATGGGTTTTGTGGTAGGCTTACCATGGACCCTAAAGAAATATGACACAATCTGGGTTATTGTGGAGCAGTTGACTAAGTCCGCACACTTCGTTTCGGTGATGACTTCCTATTCTTCAGAGCGGATGTCTCAGGTTTACTTATGGGGGATTATCTGCCTACATTGGCATGACCATTTTCATAATTTCTAATCGGGCACGCAGTTCACATCGTAGTTTTGGAGAGCAGTGCAGCGAGAGTTGGGAAAACGAGTAGAGTTGAGCACAACATTCCATCCCAGACGGATGGATAGTCCGAGTGCACAACTCAAGTCTTGGAGGACATGTTACATGCATGTGTTATGGATTTAGGTGGTTCATGGGATCAGTTTCCATCGCTCGCAGAGTTTGACTCAACAACAACTATTAGTTCACCTTCTAGATTGCCTTGTATGAGGCCTTATATGGAAGGCGATGTCGTTCTCCTGTTAATTGGTTTGAGCCTGGGGATGCTAGGGTTTTGGGCATTGATTTGGTACGTGATGCTATGGATAAGGTTAAGGTAATTCAGGAGAGACTTTGTACAACACAGTCCAAACAGAAGAGTTATTCAGACAGAAAAGTCTAAGAAGTAGCTTACATGGTGAGTGAGAAGGTTCTGCTCAGAATTTCGCCCATGAAGGGTATGATGATATTCACGAAGAAGGGAAAGTTGAGCCCTCACTATATTGTCCTTTTTGAGGTGCTTGAGAGAGTTGGAGAGGTGGCCTATAGACTTGCCTTTCCACATAGTCTATCGGGAGTTCACCCAGTGTTTCATCTTTTGATGCTCCGAAAGTATTATGGTGATCCGTCACATGTTTTGAACTTCATCATGATAAAACTAGACGGGGATTTGACTTATGATGTGGAGTTAGTGGCCATTTTAGATCGGCACGTCCGAAAGTTGAGGTAAAAAATATAGCATCAGTGAAAGTGCATTGGAGAGGTTAGTCAATTGAGGAGGCTACTAGGGTGACCGAGTAGGAGATGCGGAACAGATATCGTCACCTTTTCTAGACCCGTTCGAGGGAGGACTTTTGTTTTAGAGGGGGAGAATGTAATCATCCAATTGGTCGTTTTGTGTATTGTAGCCTCGTTCCCCCTATTGCCTCTTAAATGTTCATTTCTGAGTATGTGACTTGCCAGAGTGGTTGATATGATTTCGGGGATGTTTCGGAGTAAATTGGGACACTTAGTCCCAAGGCTGGAGCTCGAGTTGAAAGAGTTGACCGGAGTTTAACATTTATGTAGATGACTATGGAATGCTTTTTTGATGACTCTGATAGCTTCGTATGGTGATTTTTGACATAGGTATATGTCTGGATGTAGATTTGGAGGTCTGTAGGTTGATTTTGTGCTCTTTGGAAAAAAATTGAAAGTTGACGGTTTGGAAGGTTGAGAGGTTTGACCGGGAGTTGACTTTATCGATATCGGGTTCCGATTTTTTTCGGGAGTTGGAATAGTATTGTGTTATTTGGGATTTGCATGCAAAATTTAAGGTCATTGGGAGTTGATTTGATATGTTTCAGCAAGAGTTTTGTAAGTTGAAAATTTATTAGTTTCATTAGGCTTGAATTGGAGTGCGATTCGTGGCTTTAATGATGCTTCGTGTGATTTGAGGCCTGGAGTAGGTTCATTTTTTGTTTTGAGCTTAGCTGGTGTGATTAGATGGGGTCCCGGGGGACTCGGGTGTGTTTCAGATAGGTTTCAGGCCAATTCTCCCTGTTTTGGAACTGTTGTGTTTCAGATGGGACCCACAAAGTCGGTGTAAAACTCCATCTTGTATTTAAGTCAATTCTAAATCGTTTCACTCATTTTTCTCGTCCAAAACATTTCTTAAACCCCCTTAAATTCTCTCCAAGGCTTCCTCCATAATTATAGGGTAAACCTAAGATAAAAACATGAATCCAACGCTAGAAACCTTGTGGTGCTTGCTAGATCGTAGTTCATCATCTTGTAGCTGTTTTGGAGAGTTCTTCAAAGTGAAGTAACCTCAGGTTTCGTATTTCTCTTGTTGATTAAGGTAATAATCATTACGTCCTTCATATATATATATTAGATTTTCAAGGAGAACTATAAGTGTTTACACACCAACTTGAACACCAAAAGTTGATTCAAGAAGAGAATACAACACTTATAGCGTTGTGGTGTCATTGAGGATAATTGTGGGCTGATTTTGGCTGAAATTTCAAGTTGTTTCTACTTTATAAGTTGATTATAACAGCCTACTAGTTTTTCTTAAGCTTTCTTGTATGTTGGTTAAGTTGTTAGGATGATAAACTACAAGATAATACTTGAATTAGCTTGAGACGTTGTTGTTCTTGATGAATTTATTTGAAGGTTTCGCTTATGAGCTGTAAGTGGCTGGAAATTATGGAAAATAAGTTGGCTATGATATTGTTAGCATGATTATGTTGGTTTACATTCCAATCTTGTTGAGGAAATTGGTAACTAGAAAAGGAAATGGCCATAAAGCACTTGGAAGTTGTCGACAGTGATATTATCTTGTGTTGGGCTATTTCGAGTAACATTAAAATTGATTACAAGTTTGGAAATCCTTTAAAGGTATAGGTTACCATACTGAATATATTACGATTTTCAAGAATGAATGATAATGGGTTGAAGGGTGCTAAAGTGATTCAATCCGAGCTTGTCGCTCGTCGTGATATGATGATGACTAGTTAATGAAATATTTCATACCCTATTGTTGATGTTGTTCTTATTTTATTGCTTTGGTTGTTGTTTCTGGTATATGGCGTTGGAGGAAGCCCTTTTTAAAGGGGAGATGCTTCCCAAATTTGCATAAACAAGCTACTAGCTTAAGTTACAGAGCCTTTACTCGACAATGATTTTGAATCTCCTTATGTTATGGTAGATTTAGTTGAGTTGTTTGAAAAATTTCCTGGAAGGTATTAGGGACTCAACGAATTTAATTTATGTTAAATCTAAACCTTCCCTTCACTATGGCATGATCTCCTAACTACATGCACTTGATGATGAGACATAAAGAGAAGTTTATGTACATTATCCTAGTCTCATAAGTTATAGTATTCTCCCTTATCGGACTTTATAGACAGTTAAGTATTGTCTTCTTCCATTCAAGAGAGTACAGGGTCTATATAAATATACAATATTATAGTATTTTCACTACCATCGAGCTATAATTGGTGGGCAGGCCGCTATTGGGCAACATCAGATCAGATGGTAAGTTTTATACCGAGCCTACTGTGGCAGAGCGCCTATGGGCAAGCCTATAATGGCCGAGATACAGAGCCTAGTATGGCCGAGCTCTTATGAGTGAGCCTAAAATGGCAGATCAGTTATACATATCGAGCCTTATTGGGCCAAACATCTATTTTACTTACTATATTGAGAGAGTCGAGTCAGTATCACCAGGTAAGCATATCTTAAGATTATCTTTGACTCCCAATTACTTTCAGTTATTATATTATCAATTTAGTTCAACTTTCTGTTATTCTATTGTCTTACATACTCGATGCATTATTTCATACTGACGTTCCTTTTGTCGGGGATGCTGCATTTCATGCCTATAAGTCCTGATAGACAGTTGGATAGACCTTCCCAGCAGATAGAGTCAAACATCAACTTGGTTGGTACGCTCCACTTTCTCGGATTTACCAGGTCTAGCCTTTGGAGTCCATTTTATATATAAAGGTTTGATGGGTAGGTCGAGGCCCTGTGCCAATCATGAACAATTCAGTTATCTCTAGAGGCTTGTAGATGAGTCCTGTATATTTTGTACATTAGTATTGTGGCCTTGCCAGCCATTTGTACATGTTAGTTTGGTATTTCTAGTTGTAGACATTCATGGTGGCCTCGTCAGCCTAAGTTGAGAGTTACCCCTCCAGGGTTCACAGTTATAGAGTGGTACGCTCGGGCTTATTATGGCACCTGGTGCTGGACACGCCTCCCCAGGTTTAGGACGTGACATACTTGGTATCAGAGCAGTTTTATCCTACGGAATCTACAATCCATGTCTAGTAGAGCCTTTTTTATAGATGTGTTGTGCACCACATTATATAAACATGAAGCTACAAGGAATTTAGGTGTATGTTACCCTTATTTCAAATCCTAATCATTCTGTAGAGCTGATTCATAAGAGTTCGAGCCAAGACTTATGTTTTCCAATTATAGAGATGCTTATAATTAGAAAAATTACAGCTAGCTAGAGGACTAATACAACAACAGGTAAAGGCACTAATAAAGAGAAAAAGATCTTGAAGACTTGGCCCTATCATATCATGCATTACAGATGTGTAAATTTCCATCTTAAGAACCTAAGATGGGAATAGCAAACACACCCCGTGAATAGCAGGCCACAGGTGTTTCAGAAGGTATAATTATAAGTTTCAACATGTAAAGGAAGCAAGGTTTAGAATGGTATGAGTGTCATGCCCCAAAACCGAGGGACGAGACCGGTTCCCAACCGGATGATCCCGGTCAAGCAGACCTGGATTGCCTTTCCTACCCAACGCATCACCCCGTGTTTATATTATACAAATTTGTAAATGAAATAGAAAATGGAATCAAAGTGTGAATTTACAACATAAGTTCATTTTCCTCTTTTAAGTTTCAACATTTGATAATCCCAAAATATACAAACTAAGCACAATATTTCCAACATGGGACCACGGTTACGAATAGTTACAACTACTACCCAGCATATGTATGTACAACCCACACAGTGTCTACGGAGCCTCTAAGAATAGTAGGAGTTCACACAATACTTGCCGGCAACAAGGCCCCGACTATACCTTATAAGACATAAAATATACAAAAGAGGTTATACAGACTGCACACGGCCCGAGAGGAAATGGGTCTCACCAGAACCGCTAGAGATATGAAGAGGAGGCACCACTAACGGCGAACCGAGCTACCTGCTACAGAACCACCTACATCCATATAGAAGATGTAGCGCCCCCGGCAAAGGGGACGTTAGTACCATTGAATAGTACTAGCATGTATGAACAAAGTTTATTCCAAGTCAAATCACACAATACACAATTGGAAGACAGTCAGGGTAACCACACAAGTACCACACAGATATACAGGAAACCACAAATGAAGATTTTACAATTACTTGTTTCAATTGCTCATCTGTTGCGGCGCGCAACCCGATCCCACCGTACATTCTCATCTCACCCTTATTACCTCTCCACCCTTATAACTTCGTGTTGCGGCATGCAACCCGATCCTACCGTACAATCACAGTTCACCCCTATTACCTCTCCACCCTTACTACTTCGTGTTGCAGCGTGCAACCCGATCCCACCTGACAATTCTGTTGCGGCGTGCAACCCGATCCCACCTTACAATCACAATTCACAGCAATAACCACCAATAATTATATCACAAGGATCTTTATCATGAAGAACATAAGTTCATATCAACCAATAACTATGTGAAATCAGCGCACAACGATCCTTACCAATCAGTAATTCATATATGGTGTTGCCACAATGATTTAACTCAATAAAATTAGCCCATATGTACTTCCATCATTTGCTACACAACCTTTATCACTTTGATACGTTCAACAATGCAATTACTAGCAACATCAACCAACAATTCAATCACAAAGATTCTCATTGTCAAGGATATTCATTCGTAACAACCAGGTAACCACATGAAGTCAAGGCCACAGAAATCTTTATCAAACAGTATATACAGTATGCCATCAACACATAGCTCAATTAGTTTATCCCTGTTTCTTTTCCATTATTTACTAAAAAATATTTAGCACTTAGATACATTCAACACTTTATTTCATTATCATTTCTTTCATTTTGCAGAACATCCTCCCATACCGATGTATTCAACATTTAACAAGCTTTGCACATAATAGAATAAGCACAAAGAATCACCTTTTTCTCAAGCTCATATAACATGGTAATCGACTAAGAAATTCAAAGAATGAAGTCTTACACCTCGACATAGCGGGGCAATCAATTCACATATGTTCAAGCAAGAATTTCATACCGGGTGCTTGGACACCAACAAGATGACTCTATAAGAATTAAAGTTATCCATACATACCTTGAATCAGAATTCCCCTTTAATTTTCTACCACAATTCACCAGACCTTCTAGAACCTTCAATCTAGTTCACAATGTGGCATAGTTGAACTTAGAATTAGGAATAATGATCATGTCTTGAACTCACTTGAGCATTTTATCAAATACTAGGCGTTCCTTTAGATTAAATGGCCTTTTTTAAGTGAAATATTACTCTAACCTATTTCCTTTTACTAGATTATGACTAGTTGGTTACATTCATGCAAGACTCCTACCCTTATCTTCATGAAATCACCTAACCATGTTTCATTTTAACAAAAATCTGGAAATTAAGGTTGATGGGGTGGAAGCTTACCTCTTGTAGTGAAGAAAATTGTATCCTACTTGATCAATTCCAGGCCTGAGTAGTGATGGAGGAACAAATTGGATGAAGTTGGAACTCTCTCTCTCTCTATAGAACCCACTATCTCCTCTCTCTAATTTATCAGAAAATGAGCTTAAAATGAAAGGGGGAGGTGTTTTAATGAACTGGGGGTCGGGTATAAAATTAGAAATTTAACAGTCCCGAAGCAGAAATGCGGTCAGGAATGCGATCGCATACCTACTATGCGGTCCGCATTCCTATCGCATAAATGGCCCTCAAATGGGCCAAAAAGAGAAGTAGACTGCCCAGGTATGCGACCATTATGCGGTCTGCATACCTATTATGTGATCGCATAGTGCGTCGCATAACTCCCTCTGCAAAAGTCAAGGTGCAAGAATGCGACAACTATGCGGCCCGCATTCGTGAAATGCAATCGCATTCTAGGCCGTATAGCTGTCCTAAGAATGGACGGCAAACTATCCAGGTATGCGAGTATTATGCGGTCCGCTTACCTGATCTGTGATCGCATTGTGGACCACATACCTGCGCAAATCTGGAAAATTAAATTTTTGAAGTCCCGGGGTACTTTTTTAATCAAAAGGGGTCCGTTTTAAGAATTTCTACAGTTATAACAACACGAGGACCTATTTGGGCATTATTTTTAGCCATAAAATTTTACGGGTCTTTACATTCTCCCCACTTAAAATCATTCGTCCTCGAATGAGGATCGGGGAATCACAAGAGTAGGAAAAAAACAAAAACTAGGCCAACCCCCAAAAATTTTTTTACTAACCTGAAAATTTTGCCAGAGTTTCCTCTGTAATTAGGCCTATCTACCTATCAGAGAGCCCCCGAAACACATGTTTAACCAATTCCACACATTACCAGTTACTCTATCAACTTTCACATAATCCGGTCATTTCAACAAGCTACATGTAATTCAATTACTTCACAAGCCTCACATAGTTCGGTTAACTCCACAAATTTGCACATAATTCAGCTATTACAATGAGTTGCACATAATTAAGCTATTCACAACAACATATACATTTATGGCACAAAGTTTGAGAAGTCTCAATAGTAGGGTAATTAGGGGAGTGGAGTGTTCTTGCCTAAAATTTAACACAATATATACTTGCTTAGGAATGACAACTTTCAAAACCACTACCAGACTTATTCAAACAAGTGGGGATATATCTCTTTCATTTCATTTTCCGCTTCCCATGTGGCTTCTTCGACTTGTTGATTCCGCCATAATACTTAACCGAAGCAATCTCTTTATTCCTCAATCTACGGACTTGCCTATCAAGAATAGCACTAGAACCTCTTCATATGACAATACTTCATTAATTTCAACTGTCTCAACCAGCAAAATGGCGGATGGATCCCCAATCACCTTCTTCAACATGGACACATGAAACACTAGGTGTACTAATGACATCTCAGGGGGCAACTTCAGCCTATAAGCCACATGTCCTACCCTTTAAGCAATCCTATATGGCCCGAACTGCATCACTCTCTTCATGGGGGACACCTTCAAGAATACCCAATCATCAACTTGAAACTCCAAATCTCTTCGACGAACATCCGCATAGGATTTCTGAGGACTTTGAGCAGTCTTCATCCTCTCCTGAATGACTTTAACTTTTTCCATAGCTTGGTGCACAAGATCTGGTCCTAGCAGTTCCGCCTCGCCAACCTCGAACCATCCAATCAGAGACCTACACCTCCGTCCATACAATGCCTCAAATGGGGCCATCTGAATACTAGCATGAAAACTGTTATTATAAGAAAATTCTATAAGCGGCAATTGATCATCCCAGCTACCCTTGAAATCTAATACACAAGCCTGTAACATATCTTCAAGCATCTGAATGGTCCGCTCTGCCTGCCCATCAATCTGTGGATGGAAGGTTGTGCTAAGATTTACCTGTGTACCCAAACTTTGCTGAAATTTCTTCCAAAAGTTAGTTGTGAACTGGGCCCCTCGATCCGAGATAATAGACACTAGAGTGCCATGGAGCCTGACTATTTCCTTGATATACAACTGAGCGTACTATTCTGCAGTATCGGTGGACTTGACTGGCATGAAGTGCGCCGACTTCGTGAGCCGATTCACTATTAACCAAACTTAATTGAACCTACGTGGAGTGCAAGATAAGCCCACCGCAAATTCCATGTTGATCATCTCCCATTTCCCCATTGGTATTTCCATAAGCTGTGCCAACCCACCGGGTCTCTGATACTCGGCCTTCACTTGCTGACAATTCGGACACCTAGCCACGAAGTCCTCCACACCCTTATTCATACCATTCCGCCAATAAATCTCTTTGAGATCATGATACATCTTCGTAGAACCTGGGTGTACTGAATACCGGGAATTGTGAGCCTCTGCCATTAACCTTTCCCGAAGATCATCCGCATCCGTAACACATAGCCTCCCTTGGCACCGAAAAACACCGTCATCATTGCCGAGTGAAAATGCTGCAGTCTTATGATTCAGAATTGCCTCTCTCAACTGTACCACTGTTGGATCTCTGAATTATTTTTCCTTGATTCCCGTTACAAGCGAAGATTCTACTCCATTCTGCACCACGACATCCCCTTCGTCTGAGGTCGAAAGTCAGACCCCTAGACTAGCCAACTAATAAACCTCCTGAGCCCAAGGACTTGGACCTATTTCCAAATGAGCCAAGCTACCCATGGATTTCCGACTAAGAGCGTCATCTACCATATTCGCCTTCCCTGGATGGTACAAAATATTCATATCATAATCCTTGAGCAACTCTTACAACCTCCACTGCCTTAAGTTCAACTCCTTTTGTTTGAATAAATACTGAAGACTCTCGTGGTCTGAGAACACGTCCACATGGGGCCCATAAAGATAATGCCGCCAGATTTTTAATGCAAACACAACCGCTGCGAGCTCCAAATCATGCGTCGGATAATTCTTCTCGTGATTTTTGAGTTTCCTAGAAGCATACGCTATAACCTTCCCGCACTGCATCAACAAACACCCCAAACCAACCCTTGAAGTATCAAAATAAACCACAAATCCCTTTGTACCCTCTGGCGAGGTCAACACCGGCGCCGTAGTCAATCTCAATTTCAATTCCTGAAAACTCTTTTCATAAGCATCGGACCACTGGAACTTAATCGCCTTCTGCGTCAACTTAGTCAATGGGGAGGCGAGGGTAGAGAATCCCTCCACAAACCTCCGATAATACCCAACCAAACCCAAGAAACTATGAATCTCTATCGGGGTCGTTGGCCTAGGCCAATCCTTTACCGCTGCAATCTTTTGGGGATCAACCTGGATCCCTTCCCTGGAAACAACATGGCCCAAAAAGGCGACTGATTCTAGCCAAAATTCACATTTTGAAAACATTGCATACAACTGGTGCTGATGAAGAGTCTACAGAACTGCCCTGAGGTGAGTAGCATGATCTTCTTGACTTCGCGAATAAACAAGGATGTCGTCAATGAAGACAATCACAAAGGAGTCAAGAAATGATTTGAAAACCCGATTCATAAGATCCATAAAAGATGCTGGGGCATTGGTTAGCCCAAAAGACATTACCAGAAATTCAAAGTACACATATCGAGTCTTGAAGGCAGTCTTAGGAATATCCTGCTCCCTGATATTTAACTGGTGATACCCGGACCGCAAATCAATCTTGGAGAAGGACCTAGAACCTTGCAACCGGTCGAACATATCATCTATCCGAGCCAATGTATATTTGTTTTTTATGGTGACCTTGTTGAGCTGCCGATAATCAATACACATCCAAAGTGATCCGTCTTTCTTTCTGACAAAAAGAACCGGTGCACACCAAGGAGACACACTTGGCTGAATGAAACCTTTTTCTAATAGATCTTTCAATTGTTCCTTTAACTCTCTCAATTTTTCTAGCGTCATTCGGTAAGGTGGAATAGATATTGGTTGCGTATCTGGTAATACATCAATCCCGAAATCGATCTCTCTATCTGGTGGAATTCCAGGAAGCTCGTCCGGAAATACTTCAAGAAATTCATTCACAACAAGCACAGATTCGGGAGCAGGCACCTCTGAAGTGGTGTCCGCAACCCGGACCAAATGGTAGAGGCACCCTTTTCTAATCATCTTTGAGGCTTTAAGGTAGGAAATAAATCTACCTCTTGGCACAACATTATTCCCCTCCCACTCGATAACTGATTCATTAGGAAACTCAAGCTTCATAATCCTGGTTTGGCAGCCGTGTTTAGAAAAGAACGAATAGAGCCAATCCATCCCCATAATTACATAAAAATCTACCATTTCTAACTCAATAATATCGATCGTGGTATCCCGGCCACGCACCGTGACAACAAAATCCCTATAGAGTAGCACGATCGTAATGGAATCACCAACCGAAGTCGACACAGAGAATGGCTCGTGAAGCTGTTCGGGTTCTATCCCAAAACGTGAAGCAATAAATGGAGTAACATATGACAAAGAAGACCCGGCATCAATAAGAGCATAAACATCATGTGACTGAAAAGTCAAAATACCTGTGACAACATCTGGGGAAGCCTCCGCACTCTGGAGACCACTCAAAGCTTAGAACCGACTAGGTCCCCCTCGACCCCGTGCTCAACCGCTAACTGTACTGCCCCTTGCTGGAGCTGGAGGGCGTGCTGAAGATGTAGCGGCTGAAGAGCTGGATGGTTGAGCAGTACCCCTACCCGCGCCCTGACTGGGTGCGCGGCAGTCTCGCTGGATATGGCCTCTCTCTCCATATCTATAGCACACCGGTATATCCAAGTAACAAGGCTCAGAATGAGACCTCCCACACTTCGGGCATGGGACCCTCCGCTGCTGCTGGAACCTCCCACCTGAACGACCCAACTGACGGAACCTTCTGCTATCTGAACCTGGTCCAAAGCGAACCCCTATTGATAACTGTGCCCTGATGACGGGGCACTGGCTGAGGACTGAGCATAGGACTGGGATGTCCCTGATGACCCTTTCCCAAGGACTGATCTCCCTCCTCCAACTGAACTCCCAGGGTTTCCCGCTGACCGGGCCCTACTACTACTCTACCTCCCCATTCTTATCTTCAACTTCCGAGCCTCTATGGCCTGGGAGAATCCCACGATCTTCCCATAATTCATATTCGAATGCAAGGCAGCTATAGCAGCTTCATTAACAACCAAGGGACCAAGGCCCTGAACAAATCGCCGAACTCTGGCCTCCATAGTCGGCATCATGTGGATGGCATATCTGGACAG
This sequence comes from Nicotiana knightiana, assembly GCA_005239525.1. Lineage (NCBI taxonomy): Eukaryota > Viridiplantae > Streptophyta > Magnoliopsida > Solanales > Solanaceae > Nicotiana > Nicotiana knightiana. The sequence goes on from ML372301.1 coordinate 44,910, forward strand.
GCGCACGAACTCCATGTGGTACTTCCACAAACTCATGTTGCCCTGCTTAAGGACCTCGAACTCCGCAGCATGGGCTGCCATAGTCTTGGTAGGAAAGAAATGATCCATGATGGCATCAACAAACTCATCCCACTACACCGGAGGGCTCCCCTCCCCACGGGACCCCTCCCACATCTCAAACCACAAATACGCTGCTCCCTTTAACCGATAGGAAGCCAACTCAACCCCCTCTGTCTCTGTAGCCTTCATAACCCGGAGAGTCTTGTGCATTTCATCTATAAAACCCTGAGGATCTGCGTCTGGGTCGGTGCCTGTGAACTCTGGAGGGGCTAACCGCAGAAACTAGTTGACCCTTGAACCTGAAGAATACCTTTGTGAGGTACGCTGAGTAATTTTCTTCCCGAGGGGCGATTTATGATTCATGTTTTTGCCTGAGGGTATATTTATGACTTATTTCATTTTACACTAAATTCTTCAAGTATATTTCTTTCTGAAGTTGTTGGAAAACACATTTTTTAAAAGGATTTTACTGAAGTTTGCTTTTAAGACATGTTGATTTCATATATATATATATATATATATATATATATATATATATATATATATATATATATATATATATATATATATATATATACTGTTGGAAAGAAATGTTGTGCATATTGTGAACTGATGATTTGATTTTATGTGTTTCTTACTGATTAGACTGGATTTATTTCCATTGCTATTAAGTTGGAGTACTCACAGTACTCTCCGCACCCCTGCGTGCAGATACAGGTGTTGATACCGAGCATTAGCCATCTATTCCCTGCGGAGCTGGAGTTCAGGACATAGAGATAGTTGTTCAGCGTCCGCAGCATCTCTGTTTTCCCTTCTTATGTTGTACCTAGTTATTCGTCCCGAGGTTTTGTATTATAATAATAGACTTTTTGGTATATTCCTTAGATGCTCATGACATGTTGACTCTGGGTCTTGGGAGTAGTTTTAGACTGTTTAACTGTTTGTTTTGCTTAATAGATTCAGTAATTTATTTAGGTTTATGAAATGTTGAAAATTAGTTGGGATTTCGTAGAGAAACTCTAAATATGTGATTGTTGGCTATCCTAGTTCCACGATAGGCGCCATCACCGCCGGTTTAGGATTTGGGGTCGTTACAAGTTGGTATGAGAGCCTAGGTTACATAGGACTCAACGATCATGAGCAGGTTTAGTAGAGTCTTGCGGATCAATACGGAGATGTCTGTACTTATCTTCGAGAGTCTGCAGAACCCTTTGGAACATTCTCATTTTTCTTGATCTGTCATGCCATTTTGTTGATTCTGGAAATATAAACTTCTGTTGTTTCCTTCTCTCACAGATGATGAGGACTCGCGCTACCAATTAAGGTGATCAGACACCAGCTAGACCAGTGAGAGGTCGAGGTCATGGTCGAGGCCGTGGTAGAGGTAGGGGTCAGCCAGGGCAGTACCAATTGATCCCCCTATTTTTCAGGATCAAATTCCCACCGCAGATGCTCCAGCAGGACATGCTCAGGCACCGGCAATGCCTATTGTTATTCTGGATCTTCAGGAGACCTTGGCTCAGATCTTGACTGTGTGTATCACCCTTGCTCAATCAGTTGTCGCTACTTATCAGGCTGGGGGAGACAGTCAGACTCCAGTTGCCCGGACACCTGAGCAGGTTACTCAAGGCCATTAGACACCGGGGGCAGTTCCAGCCTAGCCGGTTGCTCCAGTTCGGGACTTCGTGGTTCCAACTATGCCAGAGGACGAGCAGCGTAGACTGGAGAGATTTAGTAGGCTTCAGCCTCCGACGTTCAGTGATGCTGAGAGTGAGGATGCCCAGGGTTGTCAGGATAAGTGTCAGAGGATGCTGGGTACTGCTGGGATTTTTGAGACCAAAGGGGTCTCGTTCGCTACTATTTAGTTTTCTGGTGCTGCTTTAACTTGGTGGGAGTCTTTTGAGAGGCGTAGCCTGTTGATTCAGCACCCCTCACCTGGAAGCATATCTCCACTATCTTCTTGGAGAAGTATGTACCCCAGTCTCATAGGGAGGAGGAGCGTAGGCATTTTGAGCAGCTGCATCAGGGGGAGCTATCAGTGACGCAATATGAGATGCAATCTTCGGAGTTGGATCGTCATGCCACCGAGTTGGTCCCTACTGATAGGGAGAGGATTAGGAGGTTCGTGGATGGCCTCACTTATCAGCTCCGCCTTTTTATGACCCAGGAGAGGGTATCAGATGCTACATTCGAGGAGGTCGTTGATATTTCTCGAGATATTGAGTCGGTTCGCCGCCAGGAGCGGGAGGAGAGGGAGGCCAAGAGGCCTCGTGGATCAGGTGGTTCTAGTAATGCTCCTTCCCAGGGGCAGTTTCAGCATGGTAGAGGTCGTTCATTCAGGCATCCTCAGTCAGTCCACCTAGCCTATAGTGGTGCATCTTTGGGGCATGGTCCTCGCGGTTCTCAACTAGGCCGTTCTTTATTCGGTGCCCTCCCAGCCCAGAGTGCAGCTTGAGCACCACCAGTTCAGAGTTCCTGTATGCATGATTCTTCTAGTGGCCATTCTGGTGCCAGGGGTTTCTATCAGTCCTCGCCTCCAGCTATGGGGAGTTGTTTTGAGTGCGGAGAGTTTGGGCACATGTGGAGATAGTGTCCCCATCGTTATAGTGGTTCTTCTCAGTAGAGGGGTCAACCCTCGACTCCAGCTCCAGTTACTTCACCACCCGCCTAGGTAGCCAGGGGTGGTAGTCATTCAGCTAGAGGTCGCCCTAGAGGGGGATGTCGAACAGATGGAGGTTAGGCCCGTATGTATGCGTTTCCAGCTAGGCCAGATGTTATGGCCTCTGATGTAGTGATCGCAGGTATTGGCTTAGTCTGTCGCCGAGATGCTTTGGCTTTATTTGACTCTGGTTCTACATATTCCTATGTTTCATCATATTTTGCCCATTTTGTGGATATGCCTCGTGAGTCTTTCGTTACATATGTTCATGTGTCTACTCCGGTGGGCGATACTATTGTTGTGGCCGTGTGTATCGGTCGTGTGTGATATCTATTGGTGGTCATGAGACCCGAGTGGACCTACTGTTACTCAACATGGTCGATTTTAATGTGATATTGGGCATGGATTTGTTATCTCCGTGTCATGTTGTTCTTGATTGTCACGCTAAGATCGTGACCTTAGCTATGTCAGGATGTCCAAGGGTTGAGTGGAGAGGTTCTTCTGAGTATGTGCCTAGCAGGGTTATTTCCTACCTAAAGGACCAGCACATGGTTGAGAATGAGTGTTTATCTTATTTGGCTTTTGTGAGGGATGTCAGTGGTGAGACTCCCGCTATTGATTCGGTTCCTGTGGTCTATGACTTTTCGGACGTGTTTCCTATAGACCTGTCAGGCATGCCACCTGACAGAGACATTGACTTTGGTATTGACCTGGTGCCAAGCACTCAGCCTATTTCTATTCCACCTTATCATATGGCATCAGCGGAGTTAATGGAATCAAAGGAGCAGCTTAAGGAACTCCTAGATAAGGGGTTCATTCGTCCTAGTGTGTCGTCATGGGGTGCACCGGTGTTGTTTGTAAAGAAGAAGGATGGTTTTATGCGTACGTGTGTTGATTATCGGTAGCTGAACAGGGTTACGGCGAAGAACTGGTATCCTTTTCCTCGTATAGATGACTTGTTTGATCAGTTGTAGGGTTCCAGGGTATTTTCCAAGATTGACTTGTGTTCCGGCTATCATCAATTGAAGATTCGGGTGCCAGACATTCTGAAGACTACTTTCAGGACTAGATATGGTCATTATGAGTTTCTTGTTATGTCATTCAGGCTGACCAATGCCCCGGTAGCCTTTATGCACTTGATGCACAGTGTATTCCAGTGTTATCTGGATTCTTTTGTCATCGTGTTTATTGATGATATCTTGGTGTATTCCCGATCTCGGGAGGATCATGAGCAGTATTTGAAAGTTGTGCTTCAGACCTTGAGTGAGAAGAGATTGTATGCGAAATTTTTGAAGTGTGAGTTCTTGCTTGATTCAGTGGCGTTCGTGGGGCACGTGGTGTCCAGTGAGTGTATTCAGGTTGACCCAAGGAAGATAGAGGAAGTGAAGAGTTGGCCTAGACCGTCATCAGCTCTCGAGATTCATAATTTGCTTGGTTTGGCAGGGTACTATCGCCATTTTGTATAGGTATTTTCATCTATTGCAGCACCTATGACCAGACTGACCCAGAAAGGGTGCTCAGTTCAGGTGGACTGAGGAGTGTGAGGAGATATTTCAGAAGCTCAAGTCAGCTTTGACTAACCCTCCGGTGTTGGTTTTTCCTACGGGTTCAGGTTCTTATACAATTTATTGTGATGCCACGAGAGTTGGCCTTAGAGCGATTTTGATGCAGGATGGTAGGGTGATTGCCTACGCGTACAGACAGTTGAAGGTGCACGAGAAGAATTATCCAGTGCACTATCTTGAGCTAGCATCTATTGTCCATGCCTTGAAGATTTGACGTCATTATTTGTATGGAGTGCATTGTGAGATTTTCATTGATCACTGTAGTTTGCAGCATCTGCTTAAGCAAAAGGATCTGAATTTACGTCAGAGAAGGTGGTTAGAGCTTCTCAAGGATTATGACCTCACTATTTTATATCATCCGAGGAAGGCTAATGTAGTGGCAAATGCCCTGAGTCGCAGAGCGGAGAGTTTGGGGAGTCTAGCCTACCTTTCAGTAGCAGAGCGGCCATTAGCACTTGATGTTCAGGCTTTAGCAGGTCAGTTGGTAAGATTTGATCTATCAGAGCCCCCGCGAGTATTGGCTTATGTAGCCTCCAGGTCTTCTCTTTATGATCAGATTAGAGCACGCTAGTATGATGACCCACACTTTCTCGTTCTTGAAGACAAGGTATGTCGCGGTGATGCCACGGATGTGATTATCGGTGATGATGGGGTCATAAGGATTCAGGGCCAGATTTGCATGCCCAATGTGGATGGACTTCGAGATTTGATTCTAGCTGAGGCCCATAGTTCGTGGTATTCCATTCATCCGGGTGCCACAAAGATGTATCAGGATCTGAGACAGCATTATTGGTGGAGGCAGATGAAGAGGGATATTTTTGAGTTCATGGGTCGGTGTCTCAACTGTCAGCAGGTCAAGTATGAGCACCAGACACCGGGTGGATTGCTTTAGAGATTATATATTCCGGAGTGGAAGTGGGAGCGAATCACCATAGACTTTATAGTTGGGCTCCCACAGACTTCGAGGAGGTGTGATACTATATGGGTTATTGTGGATCAGCTGACCAAAACCGCGCACTATATTTCTGTTGGTACTACTTATTCTTCGGAGCGGTTAGTTGAGATTTACATCAGGGAAATTGTCTGATTGCATGGGGTTTCAGTTTCTATCATTTCTGACAGAGGTACTCAGTTAACATTTCAGTTTTGGAGAGCCGTGTAGGGAGAGTTGGGTACTCAGGTCGAGTTTAGCACAGCGTTTCATCCTCAAATCGACGAGCAACCGGAGCGTACTATTCAAATTTTTGAGGATGTTGTGTGCCTGTGTCATTGATTTTGGGGGTTTATGTTACCAGTTTTTGCTACTCGCAGAGTTTGCATATAATAATAGTTATCAGTCGAGTATCCAGATGGCTCCGTATGAGGCTTTACATGGTAGGAGGTGTAGATATCCGGTTGGTTGGTTCGAGCCGGGTGAAGCTAGGCTATTTGGCACAGACCTGGTTCAGGATGCGTTGGGTAATGCAAAAATGATTCAGGAGCGGCTTCGCACGGCGTAGTCTAGGCAGAAGAGTTATGCGGACCGGAAGCTCCGAGATGTGTCTTTCATGGTTGGGGAGAAGGTGCTGCTGAAGGTGTTACCCATGAAGGGTGTTAAGAGGTTTGGGAAGAGAGGAAAGCTGATTTCCCGGTTCATTGGGCCGTTTGAGTTGCTTCAGAGGATTGGGGAGGTGGCTTATAGACTTTCCCTGCCTCCCAACTTATCGAGTATTCATCCGGTGTTCCATGTTTGGATGCTCCGGAAGTATGTTGGTAACCCGTCTCATGTTTTGGACTTCAGCACGATTCAACTCCAGGGTGATATGTCATATGAGGAAGAGCCAGTGGCTATTTTGGGTCGTCAGATCAGAAAGTTGAGGTCTAACGATATAGCTTCAATGAAGGTTCAGTGGAGAGGACAACCGGTGGAGGATTCCACCTGGGAGACCGATCGGGAGATGCGGAGCAGATATCCTTAATTATTCGAGACTCCAGGTATGTTTCTAGACCCATTCGAAGACGAACATTTGTTCAAGAGGGGGAGGATGTAACGACCCGACCGGTCGTTCCATGAGATTAGCCTCGTTTCCCCTGTTTCTGATTTATCGTATGTTACATAGCCTATTTATGTTGTGTTGAATCAGTTGGTTCGGGTTTGGAATGGTCGTGGTGAGAACTGTGACACTTAGTCTCTTAAATTAGCTTAATAGTTGAAAAAGTCAACTGGGAGTTGACTTATTGGTAAACGAACTCGGAATGCGGATTTTATGGATCAGATAGCTTCGTTAGGTAATTTGGGACTTAGGAGTGTGTTCGGAATGATGTTTTGATGTCCGGTATAGAATTAGGCTTGAATTGGCGAAAGTTAGTTTTTGGCGATTTCCGGTTGGCAGTGGAAAATAGGCTATCGGGGTCAGAATGGAATTCCGAAAGTTGGAGCAGGTTCGTAATGTCATTTTGGATATGTGTGCAAATTTTCAGGTCAATCGGATGTGTTTTGGTTGGTTTCGGCATCATTGGCGAAATTTAAAAGTTTCAAAGTTCATAGGCTTGAATTTGATGTAATTTTGGTGTTTTTGCGTTGCTTTTGGTGTTTTGAAGGCTCGACTAAGTTTGAATGATGTTATGGGGTGTGTTGGTAGGATTGGTTGAGGTCCCGAGGGCCTCGGGTATGTTTCGGATGCTCAAACGGGAACTTTTTATCTTTGGGAGATTGCTAGTTTTCTGGTGTTTTAGCAGCAGTGGTTTTTTCATTGCGATCGCGTGAGTTAATCCTTGATCGCATAGAGAAAAGTTGGAGGCAGGCATATTTGTTCTATACGATCGCGTAATGAGGTTTGCGATCGCATAGGTTGGGCAGCCAGATTAGTGCGGTCGCGTCGTTCATTGTGCGATCGCGTAGAAGAAAAAGGGGGGGCGCGTGAGGTTGTTGCAATTGTTCTTTGCAACCGCGTGAATGGGTACATGATTGCATTGGTCAGGGAGTCGAAGCTTCGCGATCGCGTGGGGAATGGTGCGATCGCAATAGGTAAAATTTTGAGGCAGTAAGTTTGTTCTTCGCGATCGCGTGGGTGGTCCTGCGATCGCAGTGAGTTAATATTTAGTGTTGGGAAGAATGTTTTAAAAGGCCATTTTTGCGAATTGAGTCTATTTTTCCTCCATCGTTGAACGGGTTTGGATCTCTTTTAGAGGCTTTGAAGGAAATCGAAGGGAATCACTTGGAGGTAAGATTTTCGACTTCATAACTCAATTCTATGTCGTTTTCTAAGTAATTAAACCGTAAATTTGTTGAATTTAAACCCAAAATTGGGGAGGTTAGGTGCATGAGAATTGGAAATTTATTTTGATTATTTGAGTGGGAAATTGTGGTCCGATTTCTCGGTATATATAGAATCGTGGGAGGATAAGGATTATAGTGATGTAAATTTTATCGAATTCCGAGACGTGGGCCCGGGGTTCGGGTTTGGCCAAATTTCAAGAATTTTGTCTAAATTAAGAGTTTAGATTGGGTTTTGTTCCATTAGCGTATATTGATGATATTAATCTAGTTTTGGTTAGATTCTGAGCAATCGGGAGTCGATTTGAGGGGCAAGAGCATCGCAGATTAGTATTGTGGCCCGGTAGAGGTAAGTAATGGCTATAAATCTTGTCCTGAGGGTATGAAACCCCGGACTTTGTATTCCTCACTGTTTTTGGAATGGCGCACATGTTGGATAACGAGTATGTGGCGTGCACTAATTTTTGGATTGGACTTGGTCCTCTCCACGGCAACTATTGAGTTGCGTATTTTTACTCTAAATCATATGTTAAATCGTGTTCTAAAAACTATTGCTATATTTGGGCTATAAGCCATGTTGGGGCCTCGTTCCGACTTGTTTAGACCCCTTGGGGGCTTTTACTACTATTTTTCTCACTGTGTTGACTTATGATTTACACTCAGTCATGTTATGTTTAACTAATTTCAAAACTCATCCTTATTTACACTATTTTGAGATATAAAATGATGTTTTGGGTAGAGTACCCCGTTTTACTGATACGCCCGAGGGGCTTTTGAGAGTTTCTGACTGAGTGAGGCCGAGGTCTTGATTGTGAGGATATGATATGCCACGAGGTGGCTTGATATTAGCGCTTGGGATGAAGGAGCCCCTCCGGAGTCTGTACAAACCCCCGTGAGCGCAGGTACCTACTGAGTGCAAGTGTCGAGTGCCGAGTGATTGGGAGGCATGAGTGACAGTGAGGTTTCCCGAGGGGCTGATACTGAGTGGTTGTGAGGTATGCTGAGCGATGTTCTGCCCGAGGGGCAATTTATGATTCATGTTTTTACCCAAGGGGATATTTATGACTTATTTCATTTTACACTAAATTCTTCAGGTATTTTTATTCCTGAAATTGTTGGAAAACACATTTTTCAAAGGATTTCACTTTGGATTTTAACGCATGTTGATTTCATATATATATATATATATATATATACTGTTGGAAAGAAAGGTTGTGCATATTGTGAACTGATGATTTGATTTTATGTGTTTCTTACTGCTTAGACTGGATTTATTTCCATTACTACTGAGTTGGCGTACTCACATTACTCCCTGCACCCCTGTGTGCAGATACGGGTGTTGATACCGAGCGTTAGCCATCTATTCCTTGTAGAGCCGGAGTTCGGGACATAGAGGTAGCTGTTCAGCGTCCGCAGCATCTCTGTTTTCCCTTCTTATGTTGTACCTAGTTATTCATCCCGAGGTTTTGTATTATAATAGTAGGCTTTTTGGTATATTCCTTAGATGCTCATGACATGTTGACTGAGGGTCTTGGGAGTAATTTTAGACTGTTTAACTGTTTGTTTTGCTTAATAGATTCAATAATTTATTTACGTTTATGAAATGTTGAAAATGAGTTGGGATTTTTGAGAGAAACTGTAAATATGTGATTGTTGGCTAGCCTAGTTCCACGATAGGCGCCATCACGGTCGGTTTAGGATTTGGGGTCGTGACAACTTTGTGATTTGATCATGATCTTGTATGATCTTTAAAGCTTCATCCGTAAGTTGTAGTCATAGACTTTTCACTTTGTAGTCATAAGTCTTAATAGCATCTTTCAATCAAAAATGAGATAAGGTAGTTATTACTTTAAATGTTGCCACCCTCCAAAGTGACTTAAGAGTCATCAAATAGACATATATTGTTGCCACGTTTTTGTCTTGATTAATTTTATCCAATAACTTAATTAAGCTTATCCACAAATTCCTTAATTAACTTGTTAATCCCCCATTAACCCATAATTTTCCAATTATCCACATAATTAGGAATTGTCTCAAATTACTTAAAATACTACTCACTTTTAACATGCTTTGTACACCTTACTATTATGGTCATCTAGTACCTTGTATGGAACTAGTCAATAAATACGTGGTATTATAGCTTGGACCATATTTTTTTCTCAAAATGCCTAACTTCGACGAAAACTCATTTCCTTTGATTCGTTTACCCTCCCACCTTCACGAATTTACCTATCACTTGTTTGAAGTAGCATAATACTAATAATTCCAAAATAATCTCATTCCCGAACTTACGTCGATTAACTTACGACGAAACTTTAACGTACAAAAATGTGGGATGTAACATCTCATTTCCGAGCTTTCATCAATTTATTTATGGCGTACTTTCACGTACAAAAGAATATGGGGTGTAACATTATTCTCCCTTATAACGACACGTCCAGTCGTTCCGTGAGATTTACCCTGTTTTCCCCATTTATGTATTTGTCATATATTTCTTAGCCTCTTTATTTTGTGTTGGGTCAGTTGGTTTAGGTCCGGAGTGGTCATGGTGAGAATTAAAGCATTTAGTCCTCTAAAGTAGCCTAATAGTTGAGAAAGTCAATTGAGAGTTGACTTATTAGTGAACGACCTTGGAATGCGGATTTTATGGCTCGGATAGCTCCGTAGGGTGATTTGGGACTTAGGAGTGTGTCCGGAATTAAGTTTTGATTTCCGGTGTAGAATTAGGCTTGAATTGGCGAAAGATAGTTTTTGGAAATTTCCGGTTGGCAGTGGAAAATAGGCTATCGGTGTCGGAATGGGATTCCGGAAGTTGGAGCAGGTCTGTAATGTCATTTTGGGTATGTGTGCAAAATTTCAGGTCAATCGGAGGTGTTTTGGTTGGTTTCGGCGTAGTTGGCGAAATTTGGAAGTTTCAAAGTTCATAGGCTTGAATTTGATGTAATTTTGGCGTTTTCATGTTGTTTTTGGTGTTTTGAAGGATCGACTAAGTTGGCATAATGCTATGGGGTGTGTTGGTATGTTGTTGGGGCCCCGAGGGGCTCGGGATTGATTTCGGATGGTTGGTGGAGTTTTGAACATGGAAATTTGCAGCAAATAGCTGCTGGTGTAAGTTTCTGGTGTTGGCCGCACCTGTGGATGGGTAGCCGCAAGTGCGACGTCGCAGATGCGAAAGGCCATGTGCAGGTGCGAAAGGAGGCTAGGAAGGGGAAATCCGCAGGTGCGAAGAGTTGGCCGTACCTGCAAAGACGCAGGTGCGGAGAAGTGGCCGTAGGTGCGAAAATTGGTCCTTTAGTGGGATTTCATAGGTGCGCAACTGGGACCGCATGTGCGGGTCCGCAGGGGCGATTAAGTGTTCGCAGGTGCGGAATTGCTGGGCAGAACAGTATAAAAGAGACCTCCGTGAAATTTTATTCAGTTCACCATTGTTGCATGCGGTTGGAGCTCATTTGAAGGCAAATTGAAGAGAAAATTCGTGGTTCTTCAACGGAGGTGAGTTCCCGGGTTGTTAAAGTCGTTTCTATGCTATTTTGTTCGGATTAGGCTTGTAAATTGAAGGATTAAACTAGGAAAAGGTTGGGAAAAATGGGTGAAGGATTGAAAAATTCGTTGGCAATTTAGGTAGGCAATTGTGGTCCGATTGTGGTATTTTTGGTATGTGTAGAATCGTGGGAGGACGAGGTTTCTAGTGATGTAAAACTTATTGAATTCCGAGACGTGGGCCCGGGGCTCAGGTTTGGCCAAATTTCAAGATTTTTGTATAATTTGATAGTTTTCGATTGGGTTGTGTTCCTTTAGTATATATTAATGATGTTAAACTGGTTTTGGCTAGATTCGGAGCAATCGGGAGCCAATTTGAGGGACAAGACCATAGCGGACTAGTGTTGTGGCCCGGTAGAGGTAAGTAATGGTTATAAATCTTGTCCTGGGGGTATGAAACCTCAGACTTCATATTGCTCACTGATTTTAGAATGGCGCACATGTCGGATGACGAGTATGTGGCGCGCACTGATTTTTGGATTGGACTTGGTCCTCTCCGCGACAACTATTGATTTGCATATTTTACTTATAACATTATGTTAAATTATGTTCTAAAGATTGTTGAAATATTTGGCTATAAGTTATTTTTGGGGCCTCGTGCCGATCTTTTTATACCCCTTGGGCGATTTTTACTATTGTTTTCCTCACTATTTATTGATGATTTCACTCAGTCACATTGTGCTTATTGTTTTCGAAACTCAGCCTGATTTACTCTACTTTGAGATTTAAAAATGATGCTTTGGGTCGAGTACCCTGTTTTACTGATTCGCCCGAGGGGCTTTTGAGAGGTTCTGCTGAGTGAGGTCGAGGGCCTGATTTTGAGGTTATGATACGCCATGAGGTGGTCTGGTATTAGCGCTTGGGCTGAAGGAGCCCCTCCGGAGTCTGCACACACCCCCAGTGAGCGCACGGACTGCCGAGTGACGAGTGATTAGGAGGCATGAGTGACTGTGAGGTATGCCCGAGGGGATGATTATGAGTGATGGTGAGGTATGCCCAAGGGGCTGATTACGAGTGACTGTGAGGCATGCCCGAGGGACTGATTATGATACATGTTTTTTCCCGAGAGGCTACTTATGTTTTTACTACTTTCACTCTGAACTTATGAAACATGTTTTGCCCGAGGGGACTCTTTATGATTCATTCCATTTTCATACTAATCTTTCAGTTTGAAGTTGTTGAAAATATACATTTTCCAAAGGATTTATTTGAAGTTAATTTTAAGGCATGATGATTTCATATATCTATATTTATATTGTTAGAAAGTAAGGTTGTGCATATTGCGAATTGATGACATTGATTTTTATGTGCTTTCTTTCCACTTAGACTTGATTTATTTTCATTACTACTGAGTTGGTGTACTCACATTACTCCCTGCACCCCTGTGCGCAGAATCAGGTGCAGATATCGAGCATTAGCTATCTATTTCGTGTGGAGCTGGAGTGCGTGATATAGAGGTACTTGTTCAGTGTCCGCAGCATCTCTGTTTTCCCTTCTTGTTGTATCTAGCTATTTATTCGAAGGTTTTGTATTATAATAGTATACTTTTGGCTTATCTCTCTTAGATGCTCATGACATGTTGGCTCCGGTTTTGGGGTTGGTTGCACTGTTTATTGGCGTAATGTATTTAGTAAACTCTGTATATTTTAGAAAATGCTTGAAATTGGTTGGAAATTTGAAAGAAACTGTAAACATGTGATTATTGGCTAGCCTAGTTCCACGATAGGCGATTACGGCCGGTTTAGGTTTTGGGGTCGTGACACCCCTTTGGAACATTCATCCTTGAATTTTGACTAATGCACTTATCATTATCATACGCCATAGCTCTTGCGAGTACTGTAGTACTCCTCTTTCCATCGAGGCAATTGTTCAGTGAATGAATCCTAAAGGCCAGGGAATTCCCACCTTTAGGCCTCTTTCTCACACCACGACTTGTGGTCGGAATCATTCCAATCTTGTAACTGTTGCTATCTTTTATCATTCATCATGTACGACTCTGACTTTGTAAGTGTGCCTATGCGAATCCTCTCTCCTTTTTCCTCCAACTTTTAGCCAATATCTAGGCCTCAATTTGTAAACATATACATAGCTCAATAAGATGTTCCTATGGGCATCTATACTGAAGTTCTTCGCTCGATACTTTTTTGAACTTACGAATATTGTTATATCTTATTTCATGGACCTGGTTATTCATCCGTATGACTTTACTGCATCTAGGTAGGTCATATTTTATCATAACTCTTACCTTGGTTTTATCATTATCGGGGTCTACTACCCAATTTTAGGTTACTCTCTCGCTTTTTATCATAGATGTATAAATCCAAGTCCTTCAATGCTTCCTTATTATTGTTCATCTAAAGGATGGAATCCTTATCTCCACTCATACGTTGGAACTTTATCCCTCTATTGTCATTTCACCTTAACGTTGATCCATAATCTACCACTGATAACTTGACCTCTTATGTAACATTGCCGTTACGGCTCATATTGCATCGTGGAACATTTAAAGTGATTTTCCTGATCCACTTGGGGGTGATACGATACTATACTTCCATAATTGTTTGTCATAACATCCCAATGTGGTTTACCTTACGGGGGTATTTTAATCCTGTACAATTCATGAAATCATTACTCAATCGAAGGCCCAAACATCATCATTAATCTATCACAAGTACACCCTTATTCTACTATCTGGGCAATATTCCATCTCTTCTAAATGCATCTAGTTTTAGAGTCCTTTGAGTTCATTCATGCTATACTGAGCTTTCTACAACTTAGAGAAACCATCAGTTCTCTTGTTTTCATGGGCTTAATCTTAAGGACTTATCCATTCTCATCATCTTCTCACTCGCCATTTCTTATCCTTACACATGTATTCCTAAAGCCTTGTCGCTTTACCATACTTTAGCTTGTGACCTATACATATCTATTTATACTACTCGCAACCTTCCTCCAACTTGCTTGCACCACAGATTTCCTTGTGTTATTTTAGAACATCAAGCGGGACATAAACTATAGGCTGGAAGATATGTCACTGTCGACGCGCGATCGATACTGAATCCCAGCGCTTCTAGCCTTCTATCTGAAGTATGGACTATTCCCAACCTTCTGCGTCTGGCTATCTTGTACATTGTTCACTTTTACCTTACTTACCTTAAAATCTCACATCACATCTTCTATCTCTTTCATGACCTCCATCCCACATAGGTATAATTCATATTCACAACTTGAAGCTCTATTATAATACTTACACCTCTGGTGTTAAGAGTGATTCTGCAATGTTCTTAAGCACAATTTCTATAATTTTCTAGGTCCAATAATCAGACTCCTGATTTACTTCGTTGTTGTAACTCTTTAGGTTCCTCTTCTTTATGATCAGCCTTATTTAGGCTTTATCTATCTTCCGATATATGGCTTATGGTACTAGTCATTACTTTAGCCTTACATAGATGCTATGCAATATCCATGATACAGTCTTCTACGGCTGTATGACTGTCAACATATATGCTGCATGGATAATACTCCAAACTCTTAAGTGTGTTCATAATGTAACTAACTCTGGATCATTAATCGAATAATTCTTTTTGTTCTTCTCAGCTCTCTTTAAATGTAAGCAATTACATTTCCTATTATTCCTGCCCCCTTGTTGCGTGCATACTTATCTTACCTTAGTGCCCACACATATTGGAATTCCATACAACTCATATGATCTTGAATATCACTTATGATTTTACTCCATGTTCATTAGCCACGGTAGGTGCCACTTTCTTATGGAGTGCATGCAATGTTGTTTTGAGACTGTTGTTATAAGACCATTTCCTCTTTAGGCCACTGAGTTTAGGTTGAATCCTTATTCCTTATTTTCCTTAGCTAGTCTTTCATCGTAGTACATAGGGAAGACACTTTGACTCTTGTAAAGCCGTGAGCTTATTACATTGTATACTCGACGGACCTTTTGATGCTCTCCCTTGCCTATACTTATCTGTAATTACTTACCTCCATGCTCTTGTGCTTGTAGGGTTGCTTATGAACTGATATTTGACTATCTTCCCAGTGGCACTCTCTTTTTGTCACGCCCCAAAAATTGAGGAGCGTGACCGGCGCTCAACTTAGTAAACCCAACTGAGCAAGCCTGATAGATTTCATTCTACCCAAATTCATTTTTGAATAAAGAGGAGATGTACTCCATTAATCATATTCTAAAGATATTCATTAACAACTTCCATTTTGTCTTCATTAGCAGTTTCAACCAAAATATTACAATTTTTATAGATATGATGAAAACAATGTTTCCCAAATACCAATATTTCTAATTGAATTCCCAATATCAAACACCACCCACAACTTGTCTACGGAGCCTCTAAATACAACTGAAGAGTAATATGGAAATGTCGGCAACAAGGCTCTGGCTATACCTCAAAATACAAAGTACATAATAAGCAAATGATACAGGACCCTGAAACGAAGTGGGGCTCACCAAGTCAGCTAAAAAGAAGATGCACCACTAGTTGTGACCAACATTGTCTTCTATGGAACCACCTACATCCATTTAAGATGTAGTGTCCCCGACAAAAGGGACGTTAGTACTGTCGAATAGTACTCGTATTTAAAGCTAAACACCAATTTTAATATAAGGAACAAGGAAACAAATAAAAGGGGAAACAATCATGTTTTACAATAAAAGCTTCAAACAAAGTACTATAACGTCAAGTAGGTAATCACATAAGTTCTCGGTTCACTTTTCATCTTATTAGGTTGGTAATCTTAGTGCCAAGTGCCAATATCCACAATACCACCGTGTTCTTACATAGAGTCCGATCTCGACTCGGCCGTCTAGGTCGTCTCGTTTGAGACATCAACCTTGTCCACAATTCCAATCATCATTTTCAGCACAATTACCACCATGTGTGCTGCATGGCGTCCGATCACGGCCCGATCGGCTAGGCCATCTCCATTGAGACATCATGCATTCAATCAATCATCTCATTTTACATTTCCTTCCCATCTTTTGATATATTGGCATGAGGGACATTATTTATTAAATTTGTTTTAGCTCTTGGTCGTACTTTACATTTTCAAGTTTGCCCCTTTTTCATATTCGACATTATTATCACATTAACAAGATCTATCATGTAAGACATTTGCACACATAAGGAAGAAGGCTTGGAAAATCCTAAGAACACATATGATTTTCATACAATTTGGCATAGCAACCATCATTCGATTCTTGACATGAATCCTTAACCTTTCTCAACTCGGATTCCTTATTTCAAACACATTCTCAAATAGCATGACGACGTGATAAACATTTAGAACAATTATTGAACATGAATCCTTCAACACAACATATTAGGCAGCCAATTCTAGCATGATTAAGTTATGAACTTACACCAACTACTCGACCAACAGGGGTTTGATTCTAAGAAGAAGTTTAGCCATACATACCTCAATAGATCTCTTAGGCAAATTCTACTTTTAGAAGTCATTTTAAAATAGTGGAGTCGAGGCTCATTTCGTAATATGTTTCATATATTTTCTCATTTCATAGGCATCACTAGGCACAATGATAAATGTTATCCACGCTATATTTCCTCAGTTCATTTAATTTATGTTCAAACATCTTTATAGTTTATCAACAACTAGACACACTCAATCAATACATTTAGAACACATACGAGCAATTAGGAGTATTAAGCATATCGAGTTTTCCTCACCTAATTGGTATACCAGTTTTCAATTAAAATACAACTCAAAGTCGTACCATTTTTATAAGCAACACATACTTTAAACATATATCGTTCAATATAAGGCTCGTTCGAAATAATCAAGTTTAAGAGTTTATAGGGGATAACCCGGAACGTAGGAATTAGGGATTTGAGCTGGTCATGCTAAACTTACGGAAACATTATAGAATTCAATTCTGAGAGAGAAAGTTTAGCCAACATACCAACACCTTAAGAAATAATAATCAACAGGAAAATAGCGAAAATAGATTAATAATTAGAATGATTTCCCATGGTGTAACTCTCTTAGGAATTTCATCAAACACCTAACATACGAAATAGACTACAAGGTTCTATAATGGAAATTCCTTTTTCCCTCAACCAATTTCAACAATAACTACCCAAAATAGTTCATTAATCCCATATATTATAACTTAGCGTCACATGCATGGCCTATTTCTAACCCCACAATATATTTGAACTCTTAACCTCTTGCATGCAAGATCTAGAAGTAGGACTTACCCGGATGGAGGATAATCTAGCGACTAGCTTCCTAAATTCTTGAAGATTTGAGCAAGATTGGTTGATTGGAAAGCTAGGTTCCCTCTTTCTCTCTCTATATTTCTCTTAACTCCCTCTAAAATCATCAAAATATCGCCCCAAATGAAGCCCCAATCGTTATTTATCAAAATGGGGTCGGGTTATAAAAATAAAAAAATGGACCCTCCGACTTAGATCTGCGGTCGCAGAAAGGATCGCATAACAGATGTGCAACCCGTAAAATGGTCGCATAATTGATGCTCAGAACTGGGATGTTTTGGGTTGAGTATGCGGCAGGTTTGCATCCTGCAGACTTATTCTGCTGTCGCGAAATGCACCGCAGAGCTGATTTGCGATCGCATAATGCGTCGCATAATGGTCTTCAACTTAGCTCAACTTTTTCTTCACTCTGCGACACTTATGCGGCCCGTATATTTATTCTACGATCGAAAACCAGACCACGGAATCGCATTCTTCAGCCAAAAAGATTCCTTAACACCTTAGTGCATTCTTTCACCCAAAAAGCCCGACCCGCTAAATTTACTACTTTTGAACACTTTGGCCTAACCCGGCACCACAAGAACTTATATTACACAGTGAAATTTTTCGGGGCCTTACATCTCCCCCGCTTAGGATCATTCGTCTTCGAATGAGAAGCAAAGTATGCCCCAGACAATTAACATAATCTATCTCTTTTCTTACCTACCTCAAGTCCTTAAATTTTGACTAACTTCCAAAATTTTCAGAAATTGGCAGAGTCTTCTTTGTAACTAGGCCTATCCACCTACTAGAGAACCACCAAAATCATCCTAACAACACATCCACAACTTGACAAAGCACAACAATGTATATGTCAATAACACTAATCTCAGCATTATAAGCACTACACTATCATAATGATACTGGACACGGACTGCACATTTTTAAATTATAACGCCTAGAAGGTGCCTTTCAAATCCAAACCAATTGCTATATGCTCAAGCGAAGTATTTTCTTTCCACAACACTCTCGGCCTTGAAGGTGGCCTCTTAGACTTACAGACTTTGCCATAACACATTCACAGAAACAATCTCAACTCCCAAACTTATCTAACAAGTATGACAAATAGATACCTCGCATAAGCTAACTATCCATTAACTTCACCTTCAATAATTTCCACTGGAATGATGCACAAAGGATTTAAAACTACCTTATTAGACATAGAGACATATGACAACCCAGAATACATGGAAAACAACGATGGGGAAATATCATACTCATAGTGCAGCCTAATGTGAAATATACTTATGTTACTTTCATTATCAATTCATGTAACATCTTCAGGGAGAAAATATTGATAATATTCTGCTCACCATCATCAACTCTAAATCTCTACGCGAACACCCACACTAAACCGTTGATGACCTTCAACAATCACTCTAAGTAGGGGTGGGCATTCGGTATTTCAGTTCGGTATTTAATAATTTCAGTAGGGTATTTCGGTATTCGGTTTATCAATTGTGTATACCAAATACCGTACCTAAATATTTCGGTACGGTTCGGTATTTATTATTTTGGTTCGATATGATTAGTTTCAACGCTTATTTGATCCAAGATAGCAGAACATTTGGAGACATGCACATTTTAAACTATTCCAGTTAAACCTTCTCATGGAATAAATGCATCATATCTGCAATAGTCACCAATTCAAGCACACTTCATTAACTACTGAAAATAATGAAACAATCCCTTACCCGTTAACCCTTCTTTAGTCAACAAAATGAATTTACATCCAAAAGGAACTGCAGATAACATCAAGAACATAACATTTCTAGAATCCTACTTTTAAAACATATTGTTGTAGGAACTAGGAAGTGTAATAACATGACTGGACACTGTAATAACATGACTGGATAGTGTATTTACCATATTTCCTTCCAATCCAGTTTATTGTACTCAAAACACAATATCAAGCTTCCTTACAGTCGACGGAGCACACAATTACTTGTTTCCATGAATTAAGAGGATAACATGGCACACACAAATACCCAAATCTGTCTGACCTAAATTCTTAAAAATTCAATTTTCCTTAAACACAAGAATTTATAGCCACACATCTTTAGAGTGACCACACAGAAATTAAAGTTTAAAACTTAAAAATAAAGACCGGATTTACAAAACATAAAAAGAAACCTAAAACAATCACAAAATAAGGATCACAGAAAATTCATATGAACCTGGCCGGGGCGTTGAGCTTCGAAATAATCCAATCCAATGATTAAGTGAGGAGTGAGGAGTGAGGAGAGAGGAGTCAGAACTCGGAATCACCAACAGCACGGCAACGCGAGACGCCCAGATCGAAGACGAAAATGGTGACTCTATGAGACTATGACTGCCTGACTGAAGAACTGAAGTGAAGATGAGAGATTGAAAGTGTGGTTGCGTGGGTGAAGACTAAAGAACTGAAGATGAGAGCTCACCTAATTTTCTAATTTGGTAATTGCTATTGCTAAAAATTAAAATGGCCTAACCTAAGACTAAGAGTAGTAGAGTACTGGGCTTTGGCAGTTGGGCAATTGGGCTTGGGGGCGGTGGGAATGGGAATTAAATTTGGGCTTTGGGGCGCCGATTGGGGCTGGGCACTGAGTGGGTAGATATAGGTAGGGTCCAAAAAAAAGTCCATAAAATTTCTGTATTTCGGTATACTGAAATTTTAAAATTATAATACCGAGAACCGAACCGAAATACCGAAATACCAAAAATTTAATATTGAATTAGACCGAAATACCAAAAAAAAGAAACTAAAATACCGAATTAATTTAGTTCGGTTCGGAATTTGGTTTTTTGGATTTTATGCCCACCCCTAACTCTAAGATGTGCTATCATAAATTGACCATAAAATTACTTATCGAATATATGTGATCACATGGTGATGCTCCCTCTTTGACATGTTCGAACCTTCAATCCCCAATAGATTTAATATGATGAGGAACAACGGCATTCAAGATTGGGATGGAATTATTCAGGAGTCCATTGATGTGCTGAGCAGAGTATTTCATGAGGTCATATGCTAAGGGACACAAACATCACTAATAGCGATGCTGACATGGTTAATCATTGTGACAATATCAATTATTAGAAAAGTGAGATACAGAGGTAACTAGCACGCATTGATAATGTGGGAACCATGTACGTGATCCTAAGATCTAAAAGAAGTGGGTCTTTCTATACATGAGATACATGGGAGGCATGATCGGGAGGATCAATATATTAGCATCAGTTATTCTTGGGAGGTGACGAGTTATGCAAGGGATAGTAACAATTGTTCCTTTCCATATATGCCTTTCCCAACAATAGTAAGCTCTAAGGAGAAGTGGTCAAGTATATTACACCGGTTGCCTCCTTGAGTGTAAGGAAAATCAGTTTAGCTCAAAATGGGAAGGACAGGTTTTCGACCATTTTGCGGTCGCATAACAACTTTTGCAATCGCATAATGGTCGCAGAATTACATTATGCCATCATTTGGTAATTTGATCATAACTTTGTGTAAGAATGTCCAAATGACGAACGGTTTGAAGCGTTGGAAACTAGACTCAAAGATATTTCATTTTATAGGTTTCTAATCACATAATACTTTATATATATTTATATATACTCGTACAAAGTGTGGACTTGTGCGTACTCATTTGAAATTTTAGCATATTATATAATTTCCAACTTGACTTCGACTTAGGCCTCTCCTTGGACCCCACATTACTTATTATATGACTTATACACTTATTATCATATCCAATTGATATTTATCATATTAATAATCCTCGTTTTCACACGAAATAAGAATACTAGATTACCTTGGCACCACGAAATCTTAAATTACTTAGCAAAATTTTCTGGGTCCTTACATTTTCCCCCGCTTAGGATCATTCGTCCTCGAATGAGAAGTAGAGTCCGCCCTAAATACTTAACATAATATATCTCTTTTCTCGCATACCTCAATTCCCTAAACTTTGACTAACTCCCAAAATTTTCAGAAATTTTGGTAGAGTCTCCTTTGCAACTGGGCATATCCACCTACCGGAGAAAGACCAAAACCATCCTAACCACACATTCGCAACCAAAAAAAGAACCAAAATGTATATATCAATAACACTAATCTTAGCATTACTTTATCATCATGATATCTTGACATTTGACATGAACTACACATTTTTAAAGCATAACACCTAGAAGGTACCATTCAAATCAAAACCAATTGCTATACAACCAAGTTAAAATATTTTCTTTCCACAACACTCTCGGCCTCAAGGTGTCCTTTTCGACTTACAGACTTCCCCATGACACATTCATGGAAACAATATCAACTCATAGACTTATCTAACAATGATGACAAGTAGATTCCCCTCATAAGCGAATTATCCATTAACTTCACCTTCCGTAGTTTTCACAGGGATTATACACAAAGTAGCTCCAACTATCTTCCTAGTCATAGACACATGAAAATACAGGGTACACGGAGGACAATAATAGGGGAAACATCATACTCATAGTTCGGCCTACTTCTTTCAAGATTCCACAAATCCCAAAGTGCATTACACCTACTTTACCTTTATTAGCAATTCACATAGTATCTTCATGGAGAAAATCTTGAGAACAACTTGCTCACTTTCTTTAACTCTAAATATCTATGTTGGACACCCAAATTAAACCCTTGACGACCTTCAACCATTGTTCTATGATGGGCTAGAATGAATATGACTATAGAGTTCCTACCCAATATGATTGATCATGGAATGATGCTTCCTTTTTGACATGCTTGAATGTACACCCTCGATAGATTACTATAAGAAGGAACAATGAGGTCCAAGATTGGACCGTAATTATTTGAGAATTCACCAATGTGCTGAGCAAAGTATTTCATGAGGTTATATATCCTAAGCGACATGAAGCTTACTACTGATAATGCTAACAAGATTAATCATTGTGATGACATCATTGATTTGACAAATGAGGCATAGAGTTAACTGGTACATTGTCAATAGGAATCATTAAGGAGGAATATTCATGTATGTGACCCCAGTTGTCTCGCGGAGTGTAGGGAAAATCAGTTTATCAAAAAAAAGAATACATCGACACCTTGAATGTGATATGGGTTTCAAAATACATGAAGTTGAATTACAATCCTAACATTAACTGACACAAGTAATCTATGCCACAAGCCCATGAGGATGAAAAAGAAGTTGAACACTTATGAGATTATCATAATTCAGACAGCTTATCCCTTCCCGATAATTGATCCTATATGAGAGAACTAAAGATACGATGACTTATCTTCCAAATCAATATGATCATGATATGTGCCAAAACTTGAAACATTTAAATCTGAACCCTTCCACGAGTGAAACCACATAGCCAGGACATCTAAATGTTGGGATGAAATCATGTATTAGTGAGAGAGAAGGAACATTTTCCTATGAGATTGACATGTTTTTGCTATAATAATTCTCGTGTTGCAATACCAGGCCATTTCACGGGCAACTACGATACTAAGAACAAAGTGAGATACTTAATATGAAATGATCTAAGTGGGCACGAGATTCATACTACAATGGGAAAGGAGAAAATCTCCCTATGACGGATTTGTGAAAACCTCATATTTATTAGAAACTTTATACGGACAAAGGATCTCTCCAATTGACATGCACACATCTGATAGGAGCTGAGATATGCTCTTATGTTATCAGGCAGAGAAAAAGTTTCATGATGATACTCGTAAAAGAGCAAAGTGATTGTTCAAACCATAGAAGCCATATACATTAGGGAGAAAAGAGTGACTCAAGAAGGATCGCCACACTGGGCTTCTTTACATTAAATTTGACACCACATAGGTAAACTTTACGACGGTGAATGCCTAGTCACAAGTTAGCAGAGGTTATCCATTTAATTAAAAAGGTTCTGTGAGAAATTAATCAGGTTTAGTACCTTGTTGAGAATTTAGGAAAGCAAGTGGTAAGTATTAATCCTAGAGTTATAACTCAATTCAAGGACAAAATAATAGAACTCAATTCCTCAAGAGGCCGTAAATAAGAGAATTGTGATCAAGAGGCTTCACGAATAATACATCTCATTCAAACAGTCGATACATGTAATGTTTTGTGATGCAATGTTTTGGTTAAGACCATGTTTAAGAGAACTCTTCAATATGAATGTACATATACAACAAGTAAAATTTTGTGTTGTTCCTAATGATGTACTAAGGAGTGACTTACTTGGTGATTTTAGGTTGACGGGGCAATAACTTACTTGATGCCCCTCAACTCCACAACCATTATGTATTTCAAGAGTCATTTAACACGTCCTTAAGTGGCATTTCCTACACGTCAAACATTTCGGCTTATTGGTACAAACAACCCTCTTTCATTTCTTAGAGGCTCTTACCACATGATCTGGTGGCACGATAACATTAATAGGGACAAGGACACTTCCCTTAGCAACTGGTTCTTTCATTCTCTCGCAGACAGAACCTGTGGTTTACGCATATGGAAAACGAGACATGACGAGGAAATTGGCTCCCTATCTTGAGCTCTACTTCATGATATAGAATACCCTCCAACTTATAGATGTGGTCGACAACACACCGAAAGAAGGACTCTACTAGACACAGCTCCGAGATATCCTAGGACACTTTAAAACCTTAGGCTCTGATAACAAGTTTGTCACGCCCCAAAAATCGAGGAGCGCGAACGCCGCTCAACCGAGTAAACCCGATTGAGCAAGCCTGTTAGGTTTCATTCTACCCAAACTAATTCATGAATAAAGAGGAGACCAACTCCATTAATCACACTCTGTAAATATTTCATTTTGTTTCCATTAGCAATTTCAACCATAATATCAAAAATATTCCAATTTTTATAGATATGAAGAAAAACATATTTTTCAAATACCAATATTTCTAGTTTAATTCCCAATATCAAGCACCGCCCACAACCTATATACGGAGCCTCTAAGTACAATTGAAGAGTAATATGGAAATGCCGGCAACAAGGCTCCAGCTATACCTCAAAATACAAGGTACACGATAACCAAATGACACAGGACCCCGAAATGAAGTGGGGATCACCACATTAGCTGAAATGAGTGTAGCGCTATCACTGATCACTGCCGCCTACCGTGAAACCACCTGCATCCATTAAAGATGCAGCACCCCCGGCAAAAGGGACGTTAGTACTGTCGAATAGTACTAGTATGTAAAGCTAAAGTCCTATTTCAAGATAGAATGTCCATATAGGAAAAGACAACACATAGGAAATAGCAAGTCACAATCAACAGTATCCAAATAACCAATTGAAACATAACGGATTTCAAAGTACGAAAATAGTTAGTATATATATATATATATATATATACTAACTATTTTCGTACTTTGAAATCCGTTATGTTTCAATTGGTTATTTGGATACTGTTGATTGTNAGAGATCATTAGCATTGAATATTCCACCGTCTTTGTTAGCACGGAGTCCGATCACACCTGATCGGCTAGGCCATCTCCCCACGGACAATGTGGTTTGACATATGATGCGAAATAAAGTTGTTACAAGAATAGTACCACCATGTGCGCAACATGGAGTCTGATCTCCAACCGATCAGCTAGGCCTACTTCCCACATATGTCGTGTGTGTTGGATTTTTCTTTTCCAATTCACAGATACCAGTTTCATCCTAATTTAGGGAATAATCACAATTTCACCAATATTTCAATTTCATCCCAAATCACAATCCACCCCTACACCGGCACGTGTAGTTTCAGGTGTGGGCCTTATGACCCACCCTTCCTCGATTTTGCTAATTATGCTGCCAAAAAAAGTTTTAGTTCAGTTTGCACACAAAGGTAACACATATATAGAAATGTATTCATCTCAGAATCTTTCACATTGTACAAATCGTTATTAGCATTTTCAACCTCTCACAATAGCAATATTTCCTTGGCTCCTTGGGCCTTTCACAAGTTCCATTATTCATGGCACGGAGGCCGCATTTTATTTATATTCCATACTTTCACTTCATTTAATTTCAAGGATCACTACCAAATACCAACACATAGAACATTCCAGAAGTCATATACCTCAAGTGCATTAGTAATGGAACTTTTAATACAAGGGTTCTTCCCAAATAAAGGAGATATACCAACCAACAGTAGGAACACACATAAAATTCATAAACAAGCAGTACACCAATTGCCCTTGAATTACTCATTTTCAATCACGACAATGTACAATTTCAACACCGGAGTATGTAAGAATTCGGATCATATTGGATGTATTTATAATGCAAGGCATTGTCAAAAACAGTCACTTGTGGGAATAAATTGAGTACAAAAGCCTTTAGGCCATTCTATTTTTGAAGTCGTTTAGTAAGTCGGAGCTCATTTCATAATTTGTTTCATATTTTCTTATTTTGTAGGCATCACTAGGCACAATTTTAACTTAAGTTCTTGGAACGTTATCGACACTCATTTTCCCCAATTCACTTAATTCATTTTCAAACATCTTTATAGATTATCAACAATGAGACATACTCAATCAAGACATTAGGTACATATAGGAGCAATTAGGAGTATTAAGCTTACCTAGTTTTCCTAACCCAATTGGTATACTAATTTTCATTTACACAAAGAAGTCAACACCATACCAACTTAATAAACAAACCATAATTTAAACATCTAACTTTTCATAGAAAGCTCATTCGGAATAATCCAGTTTATATGTTTATAGGAGATAACCCGGAATATAGAAATTAGGAATTTTGAGCCGACCATACTTAAAATTTATGGGAACATTATGGGGTTCAATTCCGAGAGAGAAAGTTTAGCTAACATACGTTGTTTGAGCTTTCCTTAAGTTACTACAATGCACCAACACCTCTAGCAATGATAATCTATGGGAAGATTGTTACGCCCCGCAGTATTACTTCGATGTTATGCTCTGCAGTAATATATTAAGATGATGTTACCCTCTGCACTATTATATTACGATTATGTTATGCCTTGCAGTATTATATTACGATGATGTTACACTTCACAGTATTAAATTAGGACGATGTTGCACCCTGTAGTATTGTACGTTGAATTTGTCATAAGCTAATTGACATCAATCCAAGTAAAAGATTATTTGGAGATTATAAGGATTATTCTATTTCACAATTGATGAATAAATTCGTGAAGGTGAAAGGCGAAGCAAGTCAAAGAAAATGAATTTTCGTCCATGTTTGGCATGTGGGGTTAAAATACGGGTCGAGCGTTAATACCCAATATTTACGGACTAGTACCATACAAGGTACCATGTGACCATGATACTGGGATATATAAAGTGTATTGATAATAAGTAGAATTTTAACCAATTTGAGAGAATTCTTAATTATGTGGGTAATTGGTTAATTACTGGGTAACGGGACATTACCTAATTAACTAATAAGTGGATAAAAATTAATAAATTTCACCCTCCAAAAATGTGGCAGTTGGCTACACTATAAATAAATGACTAGGATTCACTTCTTATTAGGTGGCATATAGTCACACCTTTACTATATTTTCCAAGACTTTTCATTACCAAGGAGATTTTAATTAGAAAGTGGGGAAAGAAACGTTATCATTCTGATAACTCTCCAGAAGTCATTCTAAAAGACATATCAATCTGAAGCAAACTCATTTCCAATATTCCTAACACCAAAGAGAAAAAATGTTTAGCAATTCCAACAATTCCAACAAAATTTAGCAAGGTAAAATTTTGCGGTGCTGAGGGAGTACGGTGTAACCTTTTTCAAGAACATCATATGGATATTTTCCTACTCCGGGTATACTAAGGCTATCCCTTATTTCTTTTGGCATGATCTATACGTCAAAAATGAAACGAGTAAATGCACAATTTCCATAAATGACTCTATTCATAGAAATATTAGGGGTGTCTATATTCTTGATTCCCCACGTGTCACGACCCCAAATCCTAAACCGGTTGTGATGGCGCCTATCATGGAACTAGGCTAGCCAACAATCACATACTGACATGATATTTTCATAATTTCTAAAATTGTTCCAATATTTCACATATTCTTCCGCTTAAGGATTTCGCAGCAACAAAATGAATAAAATAGTTTATATGCTACCCCAAAACCTGGAGTCAACCGTCATGAGCATCTACGAGTAGTACAAAATAACCCTACTATCATAATACATCAAGACTCGGAACAAGGAACTAAATACAAAACAAGAAATGGGAAAAGAGATGTTGTGGACGCCGAACAGCTACCTCGAAGTCCCAATTTCGGCTCCGCAAGAGGGAAGAAAACTAGCGCTTGGCACCAGCAAATGTATCTACACACAGGGGTGCAGGGAGTAATGTGAGTACGCCAACTCAGTAGTAATGAAAATAAATCAAGTCTAAGCAGTAAGAAACACATAGGATCAAATCATTAATTTACAATAAGCACAGTCTTTCTTTCCAATAGTGTATACATTAAATCAACACGCCTTAAAATCCAACTTCAGTAAAATCCTTTGAAAAGTGTGATTTCCAACAATTTCAAAAAAATACCCAAAGAGTTTAGTGTAAAATGAAATAAATCATAAATAGCCCTTCGGGCCAAAACATGCATCATAAATCGCCCCTCGGGCAAATCATCACTCAGAATCAGTCACTCAGCATGCCTCACAATCACTTAGTCTCAGCCCCTGGGGCAACCTCATTGTCACTCATGCCTCCTAATCACTCATCACTCAACACTCGGCACTCGCACTCCGTAGGTACCTGTGCTCACTAGGGGTGTGTACAGACTCCATAGGGGCTCTTACAGCCCAAGCGCTAGTATCAAGACACTTCATGGCATATTTTATCCTCACAATCAGGCCCTCAGCCTCACTTAGTCAAAAAATTTCTCAAAAAGCCCCTCGGGCTATCAGTAAAACGGGGTACTCTACCCAAAAACGTCATTTTATATCTCAAAATAGTGTAAATAAGGCTGAGTTTCGAAATCAGTTAAACATAATATGACTGAGTGTAAATCATAAGTCAACACAGTGAGGAAATAGCAGTAACAGCCCCGAAGGGGTCTAAACAAGTCGGCACAAGGCCCCAAACATGGCATACATCCCAAATATAGCAATAGTCTTAAAACACGACTTAACATATGATTTAAAAGTAAATACGCAGCTCAATAGTTGTCGCGGAAAGGACCAAGTCCAAATCCAAAATAAGCGCACGCCACACACTCGTCACCCGGCATGTGCGCTACTCCAAAAATAGTGAGAAAATACGAAGTTTGGGGTTTCATACCCTCATGAAAAGATTTATAGTCATTACATACCTCAAACCGGCCTAAATACTAATCCACGATGCTCTTGCCTCTCGAATAGGCTCCCGATTGCTCTGAATCTAACCAAACCAGATTAATATCATCAATATACTCTAAAGTAACAAGGCCCAATCGAAAACTACCAATTTTAACAAAAATTCCCGAAATTGGCCAAACCCGACCCTGGGCCCACGTCTCAGAATTCTATAAAAATCATCACAATAATCCTCATCCTTTTCCGATTCTATACATATAAAATCATCAAAATCCGACTACAATAGCCCCTTCAATTCCTCAATTCTTAAGTCTCAATTTCCCAAGCCCTAAACCTCCAATTTATGCCATTAAATTCCGACAATTCCAAGCCTAATCCATCAAATATCAACATAGAATTGAGTTTTTTGTCCAAGAAACTTACCTCCACAGAAAACCCTCGAAATCCTTCTTGAATTTTCTCCCAAAATGCCTCAGCCCGCATGCAAATGTGATGAAAGTGCCAAAAATTCGCGAAGGCAATTATTTATACTTCCTGCCCAGTGAAACCGCATATACGGCCTTCTCTCCGCACCTTCGGACCCGCACCTGCGGTCTCAGGTGTGCACTTGCGGTCCCAGGTGCGCACCTGCGAAATCCTCTTAAGGCCCATTCCTCGCACCTGCGGAGAATCAACCGCACCTGCGGCTTCCCAGGTGAGGTCCAAGTCTCGCACCTGCGACTTTCCTTCAGCCCGACCAAATTCCGAACCTGCGCACCACCTACCGCATCTGCGAACTCGTAAGTGCGGCCCAAACCTCCGCTCCTGTGGTTCTTTCCCAGCCCCCTCAATCTCGCACCTGCGCATGCTTTCCCGTACCTGCGGCATCGCACCTGCTACTATCCTTCTGCATGTGCGGCCACACCAGAAGCCTAGCACCAATATCTTCTTCAGCTGCATTTTACAAACTCTAATCCTTTTGATGGCCATCCGAAATCGTCCCGAGCCCCTCGTGACCCCAACCAAGAACACAAACAAGTCCCATAACCTTATTCAAACTTGGTCGAGCCTTCGAAACACCCAAAACAACGCTAAAACACCAAGATCACATCGGATTCAAGCCTATGAACTTTGAGATTTCTAAATTTCGCCAATGATGCCGAAACCAACCAAAACACGTCTGAATGACCTGAAAATTTGCACACATGTCCAAACTGACACTACAAACCTTCTCCAACTTCTGAAATTCAATTCCGACCCTGATAGCTAAATTTCCACTGCCGACCAGAAATCGTCAAAAACTCAATTTCACCAATTCAAGCCTAATTCTACACCGGACATCAAACTCACATTCCGAACACACTCATATGTCCCAAATCACCTAAAGAAGCTATATGAGCCATAAAATCTACATTCCGAGGTTGTTTACCAATAAGTCAACTCTCAGTTGACTTTTCCAACTATTAAGCCAATTTAAGAGACTAAGTGTCTCAGTTCTCACCACGACCACTCCGAACCCGAACCAACCGACCCCACACAACATAAATAGTCTAAGAACATATGATAAACCATAGATAGGGAAAACGGGGCTAAAATTCTCAGAACGACCAGCCGGGTCTTTACATCCTCCCTCTCTTAAACAAACGTTCGTCCTCGAACGGGTCTAGAAACATACCTGGAGTCTCACATAAGTGAGGATATCGGCGCCGCATCTCCCGCTCAGTCTCCCAGTTGGCATCCTCCACCGGCTGTCCTCTCCACTAAACCGTCACTGAAGTTACATCCTTAGACCTCAGCTTTCTGACCTAATGACCCAAAATAGCCAGTGGCCCTACCTCATATGACATATCACCCTCGATCTGAACCGTGCTGAAATCGAAAACATGAGACGGGTCACCAACATACTTCCGGAGCATCAAAACATGGAACACCGGATGAATACTCGATAAGCTGGGTGGCATGGAAAGTCTATAAGCCACCTCTCAAATCCTCTGAAGCACCTCAAATGGCCCAAAGAACCGAGGACTTAGCTTTCCCCTCTTCTCGAACCTTATAAAACCCTTCATGGGTGACAGCTTCAGCAGTACCTTCCCCCCAACCATGAAAGACAAATTTCGGACATTCCGGTCCGCGTAACTCTTTTTCCTAGACTGCGTCGTGCGAAGACGCTCCTGAATCAACTTCACCTTACCCAACGCATTATGAACCAAGTCTGTTCCCAATAGCCTAGACTCACCCGGCTCAAACCAACCAACCGAAGGTCTACACCTCCTACCATATAAATCCTCATACGGAGCCATCTGGATACTTGACTGATAACTATTATTATATGCAGACTCCGCGAGCGGCAGAGATTGGTCTCATGAACCCCCGAAATCAATGACACACGCACGCAACATGTCCTCCAGAATCTGAATAGTACATTCCGACTGCCCTTCGGTCTGAGGATGAAACGATGTGCTCAACTCAACTTAAGTACCCAATTCTCTCTGCACGGCCCTCCAAAACTGAGATGTGAACAGAGTACCTTTGTCAAAAATGATAGAAACTGGAATCCCACGCAATCGAACAATCTCCTTGATATAAATCTCGGCTAACCGCTCCAAAGAATAAGTAGTACTAATAGGAATGAAGTGCGCGGACTTGTTCAGTGGAAGCCCAACTACAAAGTCCATGGTGATTAGCTCCCACTTCCACTCCGGAATATCTAACCTCTTATGCAATCCACCCGCTCTTTGGTGCTCATACTTAACCTGCTGACAGTTGAGACACCAAGCCACGAACTCAACAATATCCCTCTTCATCCGCCTCCATCAATAATGATGTCTCAGATCCTAATACATCTTCGCGGCACCCGGATGGATAGAATACCGTGAACTATGGGCCTCTTCTAGAATCAACTCTCGGAGCCCATCCACATTGGGCACGAAAATCTGGGCCTGCATCCTCATGACCCCATCATCACCAATAACCACATCTTTGGCATCACCTCGATGGACCCTGTCCTGGAGAACGAGAAAGTGTGGATCATCATACTAGCATGCTCTGATCTGATCATAAAGAGAAGACCTGGAGGCTACACAAGCCAATACTCGTGGGGGCTCTAATAGATCCAATCTCACCAATTGACCCGCTAAATCCTGAACATCAAGTGCTAAAGGTCGCTCTGCCGCTGGTAGGTAGACTAGACTCCCCAAACTCTCTGCTCTGCGACTCAGGGCGTCGGCCACTACCTTGGCCTTCCCCGGATGATAAAGAATAGTGAGTCATAATCCTTTAGAAGCTCCAACCACCTCCTCTGACGCAAATTCAGATCCTTCTGCTTAAACATATGCTGCAAACTACGGTGATTAGTGAAAATCTCACAATGCACTCCATACAAATAATGGTGCCAAATCTTCAAGGCGTGGACAATGGCTACTAGCTCAAGATCATGCACTGGATAGTTCTTCTCGTGCACCTTCAACTTTATGGACGCGTAGGCAATCACCCTACCGTCCTGCATCAAAACCTTTCCAAGGCCAACTCTCGAGGCATCACATTAAATTGTATAAGAACCTGAACTTGTAGGCAAAACCAACATCGGAGCTGTAGTCAAAGCTGACTTGAGCTTCTGAAATCTCTCCTCACACTCCTCAGTCTACCTGAACTGAGCACCCTTCTGGGTTAGTCTGGTCATAGGTGCTGCAATATATGAGAATCCCTCTACAAAATGGCAATAGTACCCTGCCAAACCAAGGAAACTGCAAATCTCAGTAGCTGATGACGGTCTAAGCCAGCTCTGTACCGCCTCTATCTTCTTCAGATCAACCTGAATACCATCACTGGACACCACGTGCCCCAAGAAAGCTACTAAATCAAGCCAGAACTTTGACTTCAAAAATTTTGCATACAACATCTTCTACCTCAAAGTCTAAAGCACAACTCTCAAATACTGCTCATGATATTCTCGAGATCGGGAATATACCAAAATGTCATCAATAAATACGATGGCAAAGGAGTCAATATAAGGCTAGAACACACTGTGCATCAAGTGCATAAAGGCCGCTGGGGAATTGGTCAGCCCGAATGACACAACCAGAAACTCATAATGACCATATCTAGTCCTGAAGGCTCTTCGGGATGTCAGGCCCACGAATCTTCAATTGATGATAGCTAGAATGCAAGTCAATCTTGGATCATACCCTGGCACCCTGCCACTGATCGAACAAGTCATCTATACGAGGCAAGGGATATCGATTATTCACCGTAACCCTGTTAAGTTACGGATAATCAATACACATGCGCATAGAACCATCCTTCTTCTTCACGAACAACACCGGGGCACCCCAAGATGACACACTAGGCCGAATGAACCCTTTATCTAGGAGTTCCTGAAGCTGGTCCTTTAATTCCCCGAAATTGGCAAAACCCGACCCCCGAGCCAATGTCTCGGAATTCTATAAAAATTGCATCACAATAATCCTCATCCTTTCCCGAGTCTATAAATATAAAAAGCATCAAAATCCGACTACAATAGCCCCTTCAATTCCTCGATTTTAAGTCTCAATTTCCCAAGCCCTAAACCCCCAATTTATGCCATTAAATTCCACTAATTCCAATCCTAATCCGTCAAATATCAACATAGAATCGAGTTTTTAATCCAAGAAAATTACCTCCACAAAAAACCCTCGAAATCCCTCTTCAATTTTCTCCCAAAATGCCTCAGCCCGCATGAAAATGTGATGAAAGTGCCAAAAATTCGCAAAGGCAGTTATTTATACTTACTGCCCAGTGAAACCGCATTTGCGGCCTTCTCTCCACACATGCTGTCCCAGGTGTGCACCTGCGGAAATCCTCTTAAGGCCCATTCCTCGCACCTGCGGCTTCTCAGGTGCGGTCCAAGTCTCGTACCTGTAACTTTCCTTCAGCCCGACCAAATTCCGCACCTACGCTCCACATACCGCATCTGCGGACTCGCATGTGCGGCCCAAACCTCCGCTTCTCCGGTTCCTTCCCAGCTCCCCTAATCTCGCATTTGCGCATGCTAGCCCCCACCTGCAGCATCGCACCTGCGGCTATCCTTCCGCAGGTGCTGCCACACACCAGAAGCCTAGCACGAGCAGCTTCTTTAGCTGCATTTCTCCAACTTTAATCCTTTTGATGGCCATCTGAAATTGTACCGAGCCCCTCGAGACCCAAACCAAAAACAAAGACAAGTTCCATAACCTTATTCAAACTTATTCGAGCCTTCAAAACACCCAAAACAACGCTAAAACACCAATATCACATTGGATTCAAGCCTATGAACTTTGAGATTTCTAAATTTTGCCAATGATGCCGAAACCAACCAAAACACGTACGAATGACCTGAAAATTTGCACACACGTCCAAAATGATACTATGAACCTGCTCCAACTTCCGGAATTCCATTCTGACCCCGATAGCTAATTTTCCACTACCGACCAAAAATCGCCAAAAACTCAATTTCGCCAATTAAAGCCTAATTCTACACCGGACATCAAAACCACATTCTGAACACACTCCTAAGTCCCAAATCACCTAACGAAGCTATCCGATCCATAAAATATACATCCCGAGGTTTTTTACCAATAAGTCAACTCCCAGTTGACTTTTCCAATTATTAAGCCAATTTAAGAGACTAAGTGTCTCAGTTCTCACCACGATAACTCTGAACCCGAACCAACCGACCCAACACAACATAAATAGGATAAGAAACATATGATAAAGCATATATATGGAAAACGGGGCTCAAATTCTCGGAACGACCAGCCGGGTCGTTACACCATGTCAATTATTATAATATCTTCTGTTCATGGGTCTCAGAAAAAAATTTATTCGATAAAGTTTATCCGAAAGGCATATTGATTTTTATGGCATTCCAAAGAAAATCTTATTAATGTATTTCTTATTCATTTCATGCATTTATACATGTACATTGACCCATGACCATACGGCTTTATATACGCACCACCACCTGATCAGCTGGTATACATTGATGATTTGCCAACAATGGCCGAGATGATATGATGGGATGTCCTCAGAGGCGTGATGATGTTATGCACACATGTACCTATGCACGACATGATATTCACACACATATGCATAACATCATAAGTATTTCATGAATACAAAGTTATCCAGACTTACAGGTTGAGTCATTTAACCTATATTTCTTCCATGTCTGTTATGTACTTATTTATGTGCCTTACATACTCGGTACATTATTCGTACTGACGTCTTTCATGCCCGCAGGTCCAATAGACAGGTTGCGATCCCTCCCAGTAGGCTATCAGCTCAGTGGAAGATGTTGGTGCGCTCCATTTGCTTCGGAGTTACTTGTTTGGTTAGTATGATTTAGACGTGCATTGTTTGGTATGGCAGGAATCTGTCCCATCCTTTATGGAAATTATGTATTCTTAGAGGCTTGTAGACAGATGTCATGTACGTAAAAGATTGTATGACCTTGTTTGCCCATGTTTAGTACACGAGTGTTATTTTGGTCTTATAGGCCTGTACTTCATATGTATAAGTTTGTATTCCCTCATGATTTACTCCGATTCATTTACCTATGATAGAATAATATGAAAGATACGTTACATTGGTACTCGGTTAAGTAAGGTATCGGGTGCCCGTCGCGGCCCATCGGTTTGGGTCGTGACAAAAGTGGTATCAGATCATTTTTGTCCTAGGGAGTCTACAAGTCGTGTCTAGTAGAGTCTTGTTTATGGGTGTGTCATGCACCACACTTATAAGTAGGAGGCTACAGGGCATTTAGGACTGTCACTCTTCCTTCTTACTCTAGATCGTGTGATAGAGCTCAGTTGTAAGAACTTAATTTCCTAAACTCTATCTTCTTCATAATACGGTGATGGCTTTATCCAAAAAGACAGTTGGTAAGGGATTGAATACGGATATGGAAGAGTTGAGTCATAGGAACTCTATTTTGCATCACGTTTATGATGAGTAAATGTAAGGTTTCCAGCAGATCATGTGTGTACTAAGACGTGTGAGCTTCTGAATAAAAGGAGCCTTAAGGCAGGAATATCTATCCACCCCTATGGTGAAAGGCAATGAGATATTAAGAAGATAGATACAAGTTTCAACAAGTAAAAGAAGCAAGATGAAGAAGGGTACGAGGCGCCCAGTTAATGAAGATTATTAGTATTTACAATTCAGGCAGATGAATATAAGCATTTTGAGTTACCTTCAATTGTAATGGAGGTATATACAATTGATCACAACCATTTCAGTTATGCCTTATGGCGGCTTACAGGCGTAATTTAACAGAAGGACAGGATATTAGGATCCATGTTACACCCCATGTTTTCGTACGTGAGAGTACGTCGTAAGTCAATTGATATAAGCTCAGAAATAAGATTATATTTTCAACCACATAAATTAAGTTAATCATGTTACCTTGGAGGTTAAAAATATTTAACATCATGAATAATGAGTACCAAGAGGGTTGGAAAGCTTAGAAGCTAAACCAATTGAAGAAAATAAGTTTCGTCGAAAGTAGACGAGTTTGGAATGTTATAACATGTAATTTAGGGTGAGACTATGGTTCATTACATGATAAGGAGGTTATTCTATGAGTTATATTTTTCATATGATATTCGTGTGCTACGTGTTGAAGTCAAGAAAGTTTTGGAACAAAAGTTGGCAAAGGTCTTCACAAGATACATTCATAAATTTGTTGAAACTTAGGTCAAATGTATATGAGATTTTATCCCAATATACTTGGAATTAGGGGATTATCTACATACAAAAAATTTAACATCTATGAGTCTATTTCCCAACACATTAAACCGTTCATCGATATGACATAGGAGTAGAGAGATATTTGCAGTTTTAGAAGACTGCGCAGACATCATAAGTGACAAGTAGGTGGGTCACTAAAGATTTTTAAGTAATAAATTTCGTGTGTTATATGAGGTATTATTGGGACATATTATATAAAGGTCTTATAATTTAGTTTCCAACGCTCTTAACTGTTTGTTCATACGACATCCGGATAAAAAGATATAAGCGTCGGAAGATGGGCCAATGCTAGGGTGCCAAGCCAACACCTCTTTGACTTTTCCAAAGTTGATATATATAAGTCTTAGGTTGGATTTCTCTTCATTTTTCAGTATAAAACGACCATATAACACCCATAAACATATACTTAATATCTCTTCTGGGGTTTCAAATGATATTATCATCCCGAGCATGAAATCGAGAAGCGATAACATCAAAACAATCCCTACGACATAAGTGTCATTATACTGCCTCTCTTTTTTCTTTGTAGTTAGAGTTTTGGAAGGTACTTCATAGTTAATAAACGCCTAATATATTTATTTAAGTGTTTTAATATCAAGTAAGGTTGATAAATGTGTTTCCTAATAGTTAGAACTCACGGGATGGTTATCGGAAGCCATGAGTTCGAGTTATTTGACTTGTCGTGGACTGTTTGTGGGCTGTTTCGTGTTGGCCTCTTGTGCTTATGTTTTATGGAGTTTTGGAGGATAAAAGGTGTGGGAAAAAAACACATAATTACGTAATGTTGGGCTGGTTGTTCGTCGTTATTTTTTTATGGTTGTTTGACACTACTTTTGTTATCGTTTCATGTATGAAGTGATTAGGGTATGTAGGCTGTTTTGTGATATATTGTGGTGGAGATAAGGTTGGGAAATAATGCATACATATTGTTATTGTTTTTTTCTTGGTTTTTTGGTATATGGTATTGGAGGAGGGTCTTTTTATAGGGGAGATTCTGCCCGAATTTACATAAACGAGCTACTAGCTTAAGTTACAGACTTAGCCTTTGCTCAACACTAATTTTGAATCTTCTTATGATATGATAGATTGAGTTGACTTGTTTAAAGAGTTTCTTGGAAGGTATTAAGGACTCAACTTGGTTAAGGTATGTTAAGGCTCTTCCTTCATTCTTTTGGCATGATCTAAAGTGAAACGAACATAAACGATATGCTATTTCATAATGAATCTACTCCTAGAAACTAAGGTGGTCAATGTTGTTCTTTCCTTAAAAAGTTATTCTAAGAAAGTATGTATAATCCTTGAGTCCTAGTGAAGTTCATATTCATGGTATGATATCCATAATGTTAATAGAAGGTGAAACTACCTTACGTCACTCCAAAAGGTTAATAGAAGGTGCAACTACCGAGCCGCGCTATAGTCGGCCGGGTACGGAACCTATTGTGCAACCACTGATCAGTTGGGTTTTACCGAGATCTACGTGGCCGGGTACATTTTTACCGAGTCCTCTTTGAAGCCGGGTACGAGATGATGATGATGATGCACTATCTGTTCGAGGCACTCAGATGCTATATGTTTTATCTCCTTTATCTCTCTTTACATTACTTTTCTTGTTTATGTTTTTCGACCTTACATACTCAGTACTTTATTCGTACTGACGTCCCTTTTGCATGGCGACGCTGCATTTCATGCCCGCATGTCCCAATAGACAGGTTGAAAGTTCTCCTAGTAGGCTATCAGCTCAGTGGAAGGTGTTGCTGCACTCCACTTGATCAGGAGTTGCCTATTTGGTCAGTATGATTGGGACATGCATTGACTGGTATGGCGGGGCCCTGTCCCGACCTTTTTGATGTTTATGTCCTCTTAGAGGCTTGTAGACAAATGCCAGGCATATGGATACTTGTATGGCCTTGTCGGCCTATGTTTTGAGTTTACAAATGGTCATGTCAGCCTTATAGGCGAATGTCACATGTATAAGTTTCTATATCATGTTAGGTTGTCTTGTGTCTAGCATTCCCTTATGTTTTATTTCGATTATGTCATGATGAACATTTTGGAACATTTACCCGTGATAGTATGATAAGAAAGATATGTTATGTTGGTAATTGGTTGAGTAAGGTACTGGGTTCCCGTCGCGGCCCATAGGTTGGGTCGTGACAAAAGTTGTATCAGAGCAGTTTTGTCCTAGGGATGTCTACAAGCCGTGTCTAGTAGAGTCTTGTTTATGGGTGTGTTGTGCACCACACTTATAAGCAGGAAGCTACATGGCATTTAGCCTCTTTTTTCTTACTCTAGATCGTGTGTTAGAGCTCAGTCGTAAGAACTCAATTTCTTAAAATCTATCTTATTCATAATATGATGATGCCTACATCTTGAAAGACAATTGGTCAGAGATTGCAATGTGGCTTTGGAAGAGTTGAGTAAGAGGAACTCAATTTTGCATCATGCTTATGATGAGTAAGATGTGATAAATGAGTGATAACGGTAAATCAAAATATGACAGGATGACAGAGTCTATAGTCAAGTGAAGGAAAAGACAAGAGGAGACATGCCTTGAGACAATAAAAGTATAGGCCCTAAAGTCATATCCTCCTTTTGTGAAATGAGTCAGTGAGTCCAACGCGA
This sequence comes from Nicotiana knightiana, assembly GCA_005239525.1. NCBI lineage: Eukaryota > Viridiplantae > Streptophyta > Magnoliopsida > Solanales > Solanaceae > Nicotiana > Nicotiana knightiana. The sequence goes on from ML372301.1 coordinate 83,931, forward strand.
TTACCAGAAGGAAAAGTTAGACCC
>ML372304.1:0-13378 GCA_005239525.1 Nicotiana knightiana
AGTAATTTCTTTAAAAAGTAGTAGTGTACTGATAATCTTCGCCATAATCGCGGATTCGCTTGCATAGCGCTGTTATGATAAAATTAATAAATTTTGCCTCGATCACGCATTCGCTTGCGTAGCGTGATTATGACAACGTAATATTTCCAAAACTATTTTCCTCATAAATTTAATGATCAAGAAGTAAAAGTGGACGAGTAAAACACAGAAATTAATACAACACAGTTTATTCAGAATTAATTTAAGCCAAGTTTAAGTCAATAAAGAGACCGTGCTAGAACCACGGGACTCGGGGAATGCCTTATACCTTCTCCCCGGTCCACAGAATTTCTTACCCGAACTTTGTTTTCGCGGACCAATAAAAGAGAGTCAAATCTTCCTTTGATTAGGGATCCAAATAAAAGGTGACTTGGAACACCGAAAAAAAAAAATTCCAAGTGGCGACTCTGAACAATAAAATAATCCCTATTTCAAAATTGTCACTTCAATTGGAAAAACCCTTTAACCCACAACCCTTAATAACATACATCTTTTGGGGGGTAGAAAAGGGGTGTGACACTCGTCCCAAGACCATACAAATCTCGCCCTCTTCAGTTCTTACCAATTGAGATTCGGGTAGTGAAGCTACCTGAAACCTTCAATTTCAGAGGTAGCTTGTTTGAATTCTTGAGCTACATCCTTCAGTGAGTGCCACAGTCTCGAACTCTGTCAACCTCATCTTATTTTCCAATATTTCCTTGATGTATTTGGCATATTTGGGCACTTTTTGCAGGATGTCTACCAGTGGAATATTGATTTGCACCTGCTTCAAAATATCTCTTATAAGTGGTATTATCCTTCCCTTTCTACAATCTCTGAGGGAACGGAGGTGGTGGACTTGCAACTAATGGTAGGGATTACTTAGTCATCGCCTCTTCAGCTGGCTTCTCTGACTCCTTTCCTTCTTTTTGATTCTGCTTCTATGGTGGTCGGTTTCTCATGAAATGTCACTTGTTTTCTTTTTGTCGGTGGGACTTATTCTAACTATATCACATTCCTCAATGACACAACATTAATAGATGCCTTAGGATGAGCCTCAGTGTCGCTTTGAAGAGCTCCAACATGTCGAGTATTTTGAGCACTAGCAAGTTGCCCCACTTGTCTCTCCAAATTTTGAAGCGTTGTAGCATAGGTTGCTGCCTGAGCTTGCTGATTAGCCATCAATTTCTTTAGCATCTCCTCAATATGACTCGTCATGTTTGTAGGTTGTTCATCTTGAGGTGGTCTATATTGTTGTTGAGGAGCTTGTGGCATGTATTTATTCGAGCACGTTGGTTTCCACTCCAAGAGAAGTTTGGGTGGTTCCTCTAGTTAGGATTGTAAGCGTTCCCATACTGATTTGCCTGGCCCCTATTTTCATTACCCACAAAACAGACAGATTCTAGATTAGCTGGGCATAGGTCACTCGTGTGACCCTCTCCACTTGCTTCACAAAATAATAAACTTGTTGCACTGGTTGAGCTTATTGCTTGTTAATAATCGGTCATCTTATTGACCTGGTTGGCAAATGTGGCAACCTGCGCTAATAATGCAGAGACGACATCTAACACGAGAACCCCTGCATATTTTTTCACTGTGTGTCTGCCCATCTCTCCTTGCCAATCAGGATTGCTTTGGGAGAATTTGTTCAATAATGTGTATATCTCATCGAAGCTTTTCTCCAACACTTGACCTCCCATTATAGCATCCACCACAATCTTTGTCTGAGGATGTAGCCCTCTATGAAAGTGTGAGTTAATACTTCATTTGTCTTATTGTTATGAGGATAGTCTCTGAGCAGCCCCTTGAACCTTTCCCAAACTGAATATAAAGACTCCCCTGATTTCTATTTGAAGGTGACTATCTTACTTCTGATCTTTGCAGTTATGCCTGAAGGAAAGAACCTTGCCAAAAATTTCCTCACAGATCATTCTATGATGTTATAGAATTAGTTGGTTCCGCCTTCAACCACTGATTTGCTTCGCCCAACAGGAAAAATGCGAGACTCACATAGTCTGGAGTAAATCCGTTAGTGATATAAGTATCACTAATCTCCAAGAAGTTCAGGATGTGTTATTGTTGATCCTCGTGTGGAAGACCCATAAACTGTCCATTCACATGTAGTAGTTGGATCATGCTCTGTTTCAGCTCAAAGTGCCGAGTGATTCTTGGGTTCACGACGCTGGAGGTGACATTAGTAATGCTGGGCATCGCCACCTCCTGAACAACCATATATTGTTCCTCTGCCGTGTCCACGGGAAATTGAATAAGTGCTTGAAGATTATATGTGTCTCTTGATTCCTTCAACCTCCTGTGAAATGCGCTCTCAAATTCGAGGTCAAAGCCTTGAAGCCTAGCCTAGCTTCTGACCTTTCATATTCAATCAAAGTTCCTGACAGCAGAGAAATCAATAAGAAACATTAGACCTAACGAAATAAAAAATTAAAGCAATAAACTAGAAAGTAGTCAACATTCAAGTCCCCGACAACGGCGCCGAAAACTTGTTAGTCCCAAGCGCACACGCAAGTATACGTGGTCGTAAAAGTAATAAAGTGATAAATCGAGTGTCGAACCCATAGAGACATGTGTTAACTGCCCACTAGTTTAACAAAGATTATAATTCAGTCGAGTCAATCAGAGTTCAAATGTGTGATTATACTAAGCAATAATTCTAACAAGTAACTAATTTATCAAGCAGCAAAATATTTGTTGTGTATCTAGTAGAGACAAATATTCTAGGGTTGTGATTGATTCACCAATCCTATTGTGTTCTAATTAACTCTCTCTTTCATACAATTCACTCATGGTTGCTAATTAATCGAACAATTGCTCTCGTAGTATTTTTTCGAATTCCTACTCGCCTATTCAAAATAGATTAATGCGTATATTCCTATGGAATCAATCTATTCGAACACATTAAGATTGCGATATTAAATTAAGCACGGTAACTAGGTATATTCCTATCATATCCACAAATTTGCCCCCCCCCCCTCCCCATCCCTACTCAAAGTTAATATCATACTTTCTTCAATTCTTCTCTAATTTAGACATAGCTTTCCCAAACATAGCATAGATAGTAAATAGAACCTAACTATTGGTCAAATAATTAAGCAATTAATCACATAAATGAAGAAACAATCATATATTAGTGAATTGTAATCAAAGTTAAGTCAATATTAAACAACAATATTCATGGCTAAATCACAACCCAAAAACTATGGGTTTAATCCACTCATGATAATATCAAAACAAATTCACAAGTGTTGAATAATTAAGAATACTAAGAAAAGATGAAGAAAATTGATATATTCCCGCTCCCGGATGTTCCTTGTGTGTATTTTTGCTCCAAAGTGGCGTCTCCTTTTCCAAAATAGGCTTATTCTTGCTTTTATACGTGTTGGGTAGGTGTTGGACCGTAATAACCTTGTCCTTGGCGAAGTAGGAGAGATTTCCCGTCATCAGTGCCCAGGGTAGCGTGGGGCGCTATCCCTAGCGCTGGGAATTTTTTGACTCTGGAAATTGTGCCATGCCCCACGCTGCCTGTGGCGTTATAAATGGTCATTTTCCACTGTTGCTCTAATCTCGCACCTTTCGTCCCTTATTGCCTCCGCATGATTCCTACACATAAAAACATCATGAATTAGCATCAATCAATACATTTCACATTCAAAATCTACAAAACACTAATAAAATATAAAGCGATATACGTATAAATATTTATACTTTAAGCTAAATATCATATGCTTATCAAATTGTCAGTATCAAATCGTTTTCTTTTCGGTTCGACGTGCATCAATTTCTGTTTCAAAACATTTTTTAACCCAGCCTTTATTCTAGTGCTTTCTTACAAATATTCTTACTTTTTGTGGACACTTTGCCCCTTCTAAAGTGATCCCCTTCCCTCCTTGCCCTCCCCCCCCCCCCAAAGAAAAAAGAAAAATGAAAAAAGAAACCCCTTTTTAAATTTTTCGTTATAGATATTCTTCCTTTAAAGCAGTTATTTTCGATCACTCTAAATTGTTATTTTATTCTAGATTACGCACTCTCTTTGTTTTTCACCTTTTTTGACATCTTATTATAATAATCTACATCAAACTTTTTTCTGATGATGCACGAATCCTTATTTAGTTTAAGATGGTGATATAATTGATTGATTGATTGTGCGTTTAGTATAACATACATACCCTGTATTTTTTATCTTGAAAAGTGATTTTTGTAGAATAAGCTTTATAAAAATCATTTTAAGATCATCTTATTCGTTGAGTATAATAGCAACGACATATGTAATAGCACAAGGTGAAGGTTTAGGTTATGAGATAGTGTTTTGACTATATTTAGAATGCTAAAGCTTACGTTATTATTATAGTAAGTATTGGTTGGTTCAAGCAACTTATTTGGAATAAGAGTTACAACAGTTCGATCGATGAATGATTTTAGCTAATACATTGTGGAAGTCATTTCCTCTTTATTGTGAAAAATAGCTTAATTTTTAAAAAAGGTTACCAAATATGAAAAAAGAATATCAAGAAAATATTCTCCTTTTTATCAAACAATCAAATTAGTAAAATGCTACTCCCTCCGGTCCAAAATAAGTGATTTTTTGGCCTTTTTTTTTGTTCAAAATAAGTGATTTTTCCAGATTTCGAGAATGAAATAATTATTTTTTTCCTACCTTGCCCTTGGGATAAATAGTGTCAGAGTATGTGTTAGGAGTGTTTATGTAGGATAGTAAAGGTTAATATAGTCAATTTCATTATTAATTAATGTTAAAAGATGAATTTTTTAATTTATGTGAAAACAGCCAAAAAATCACGTATTTTAGACCACAGGTATCCTTTTAATTGGGGGAGGGAAAGAGAAAGGAAGGGGAAAATAAAAAGCATGAGGAGAATGAGTCTTGCATTTGCAAAATATTAAATAACTACCAACGAGTTACATTTCAAGTCTCGTCATAAAAGTATTTAAATGATCAACTATAAATTTCTTATTTTTTCACTTATTCAAAAAATGTATTTCGGGTTAGAAGCTTGCACTTAATATAACTATGAAAAATTTTTACATAGTTTTTAGGGACATAAAGACTTTTATAAGGTCTGGAGAAATCAATTATACTCTGATTTGAAAATTCCATAATTTCAAAAATATTCTTCCCCTCAAAAGTGTTCTTTAAATATAATGTACCAAGTCAAAGTAGTAGTATTTACCGATTGCAGACCAACAATTTTATTTACAAAAGGAAATATAAGATTATTCAGCTACATGTCATCAATGATCTTATAAATATTCAGCTGATGATGAGTGATGGCAGCTGGTATCGTTCACTTGATAAGTAGAAAACTATTGGCTTATGGAACCAATATTAGCCCCAAGTTGTCAATTACATAATCTCCAAATTGGAATCTTAACCATCCCTATCAATATTTTTCTCCATGTGATAATGATACAATTACTTCTTGGATCCAAAGCATTAAAATATGGTCAACTTCTCATATCACTTTCTTTTTTCCTTCTTTTAAGCCTCGTAGCAACATTTAGCTAGGTGTAACATGTTTCCAAGTCTAGCCTTTTCACATTTATTAGGTATTAACACATTTCCTCAAATAGGATAGTGCGTTTACAATACAAAGGTCAAAAATCTAATTTAGGTACCATTTGGACATTAATTTTTTCCAACTCTTTTTATAATAACATTTACAGAGTTATTAATTGCATAAAAGTATTTTAACTCACAACTTTTGTAATCTGAAAAACTAACATATATCTTTCAACTATTGATCTAATCCTACTTTATGTCTCTCCAACTTGAAAGTAAAATTCCACTTGATTCCTTGCATTTAACTAAATATATGCTGGCTAATGATATTTTCATTTTGTAACGGAATAAAAAAAGTATAACCTGTAACAAATATGTTATTCCTAAACATGTGGGGATACTAAATGCAATGAAGACTATCATTGCATTTAGTATCATTTATAGAATAAGAATTCACTAAAATTACAAAGAAATTGAAATCATTAAAATTAATGAGTATTGAATAAAGAAAATAGAACTCATATTCATACCTTCTTTGTAATTCATCACTTTAACCTGGTTTCGGGGAAAAAAACATCTTCAATTATGTATTAAAAAGGTAATGTTGTTGAGTCTCATATCGAGTTAGAGTTAATTAACGGATCCCCTGATATGGTGTTTGATAATTCTCAACTCATAAGCTAGCTTATGGGATTGAGTCAGGCCCAAGGTTTATTTCTTTAACATGATATCATACCGTAGGTTCATCCTAATTTACTCTATATTGGGCTCCATTTACATTGTCTACGCTTTAGATGTACATTCATGGGTGTTAGAGAGGGTATTGACTCCCACATAACTTTTGGGGCTGAGTTAGGTCTTAAACTATTTCCTTAATAGATTCCAAGTCTGCGTCTTTCATTCACAATTAAATAATATATATACAAGAAGACACAGAGCAATCCTAAATAAAATATAACTTTTACATGAAAAACTGCAGCTATAAGATATATTTTCCCATAGAAAAAATATGGCAGAATATTTTCTCAATATCCCCCCTCCCCAAGTTGGAGCATGAGGATTTGGAATGCCCATGCCGGTCAATTTGAATTATAGCACGCGTTCTGTGACTTGAGACCTTGAGGAGGTTCATATGAAGTTTTATCACTTGCGGGTATGATTGGCTCGAGTTTCGAGAGATTTGGGAGTGATTTAGAACGCTTAGCTTCTAACAAGAGGCCTTAAGCTAAGAAAGTTGACCAAAGTCAATATTTTGGTAATTAGGCTCGAATAAGTGTTTGAAGGTTCCAATAGGTTTATATGATGATTCGAACTAGTACATATATTCGGATGGGGTCTCAGGTGGCCCGCAAAAGATTTAGCGCTTTTAATTGAAAGTTGGCAATTTGAAGGACTTTAGAGTTCAAAAGTTTGACTGGGATTAATTTTTGTGTTATTATATTTTATTTCCTATTTTGAGCCTTTGGATAGGTCCATATAGTTTATCTGGACTTGCATGAATAGTTGAGAGGTGACTTGAAGGGCTCGGGAGTGATTTAGACCTATCTTGTGAAATTTAAAACCTAAAGAACTTAAGAAAGTTCATGTTTTAATTTGGATCTTAATTTTTATTTATGATATTTTTAGATGTGTTTTGAGCCTTTGAGCAAGTTTATATAGAATATACGGACTATTATAAATAATTAGATAAGGCCTCAGAGGGCTCAAGTGAGTTTCGCCATGTTTGGAGCAAGTTGTCAAAGACTTGAAGTGCTGAAACGTAGTTTTCAGCACTTGGCCTAATTTTGCAAAAGAATTGGCCCTAACTATAAAGAATTTAGTGAATATACTTTAAATAAAGTTGTTTTCCTTTAAATCTAATTTTCAGAAATTTAAACCCCTCGTCATTTCGAAATTTATACAACATGTTATGACTATTTTAGTGAAGGAAGGGCAGTACTATTATTTCTGAAATTTTGCACTAAAATGCACTTGTACATATAACTCAATTTAGTATTTGGACTTTATTTTACTATTTTGAGAGCTAGTAGCTCGGATTGAGGTGACTTTTGAAGCAATTTTCTCCTAAGATGATAGAGTAAGTGACTCTCACTCAAATTTATAATTATAACATGTATCTACATGAGTGTTGCCTTAGAATCAATGATTCAAAAGAGGAAAATGGATTTTTTTTCGCCAAAACGTAAAGTAAATTTAGAGATTTTGAACACCGGTTTGGAAGGATTTGAAAACTAATTACATATTTGGACTCGTGAGAATATGGATCAATAGAATTTACCTTTTATTTTAGGATTTGACCATGTGGGCTCAGGTTGAATTTTTATTGGCATTTGAGATTTGTTAAAGAACGAAACTTTATCATTTGAAATTGAAATCTATAACTTTATTTGACTTACTTGAGCATTATTAGGCTAGATAATGCTTGTTTGATGAATTTGGATCAAGAAAAGGTGGATCTTCAAGAATAGAACTAGCCCGGGATAAGGTAAGTATCTTACTTAACCAAGACATGAGGGAATGTTTTCTAAAATGGGTAATGTTTTCTAAAATGGGTTTATGTATTATATGCTTCATGTTTGGGGGCGACAGATATGAAGGGTGACAAGTTTATATGCGGATATCAAGGTTGTGCCATACTTTGGATAAATTTTAGAATGTTTATGCCTTGTTTGTTACAAGCTTTACTTGATTTACTTGTTGACTCTATACCCGTCTTCACATGATGCTATCATGTTGTATGCATTGGTGTGGATTTCAACCACTTATTAGTACCTTCTTGCTTTAGTTTTTAGTCCGAAAGCAGTAATTTTTGTTTTCGTATCCAATAAAAATGTGTGGTTCGTAGGCATGCTGGAGGGAGTAAGCTCAATTAAGAAATCTAACTCAAAAAGGAGATGTCCAAGCTCAAATAGCCAAAAAGGAGAAGTGCAAAGAAATCCGCAGAACTTATTCTGCGGCCGCAAATGAAGATGCGGCCCACAGAAATACAAGTGCGGCTGCAGATCTACCTTTGAAGCTTCAAAAGAGTTAAGCAACAGCGCAGTCCGCGTGCAAAATTATGCAGTCGCAGAAGCTGTTCGCACTGACAAGCTTGGGAATTTCAGAGAAGTTGTAAAAGACCAAATCTGAATCCTCCTTGAAGCGCGGTCCGTAGCCAAATTATGCAGCCGTAGAACTGAAGTGCGGTCGCAAAAGTTATTTTGCAGCCACAGAATCCCTCCTACTGCAAGAGAAACAGAAGAAAGTGTGGTCCGTAACAAAATTGTGCAGCTGCAGAACCTCCCAAAAGGCATTTTTGTCAGAGAGTTTCAGAGCACTGTAAATAGATGAGAACACTTTTTTAGGGAAACTCTTTTACTGTAGCAGCTAGTAGCGGTTAAAGTTAGCTATTTTTGGGAAATTGGTGACTAAAATTAGAGAAGACCTATTACTTTTACCTTTTAATTCTATTTTTATCTCTTCAACTACTTCTTCTTTTTCATTTTCCATGCCTATGAGTATGAGTAGCTAGATTTTATCTAGGGTTGTGACCAACCCTAATGTGTAAAACTTATGGTATTTAATATAATGCTTGTTATTGATTGAGTGTATATTGTTTAGCCTTGTTTATACTTTTTATCTAGAATTAATGATTGTAAACATTGATTCGTACCTATTTGACTTAATTTTTACTTGAGAAAAGGAACCTAGTCTAGAAAAACTTGGCTAACAAGGAATTGAGCTAGTTGAGATTTTGATTAGTTTGATTTCTTGAATCAAACTAGAGATAGGAAAAATTCCAATTGGACTCATATCAATTATTTAGATTGCTACCCATTTGGTCTAGAGAAAGCCAATTTGGGCATAACCACTCTTTGACCGAGAGGTATTGAGTGGGTACTTGAGAATTGAGTCATAACATACCTCAATCTACCAAACAAGCATAGATTTACTTCATCCATTAGGTTTATATCTAGGTGAATATTACATCACTAGGATTTCCCTTATTTGTTAAAAATACCAAAAATATTTCACTCTCTATTTGTTTACTAGTTATTCAATCTTAGGTTAATTTAGATAACAATTTTCTACTGTTGTTTGAAAGATAAATATAGTCGTTTCAAGTTCTTTTCTTAAGTATTTACCTTAGCATCGATCTAAACTCCATGTGGATTTGACCCCGACTCGCGTTGAGATTTATAATTGCGACGACTATTTTATACTCATTATTTGGGTGTGAATTGGACGTGATCAATTTTCGGTGTCGTTGTCGGGGAATTTTACAGTGTTATTTATATACTTGAGCTTGTTTCTTGAAATAGGTTCTTTTACATTTGTGATTCTAATTTGTTGAAGTGATCGTAGGTACCAAATGGCGAACAACGAACTTAGAAACTTGCCATTGAGAGAGGTGGATGGAGAAGAGAAGAAACATGATGAAATTCCTCAAGCTCCACAACAAAATCGCCAAGGCCTTGCTCAACAAGATAATGTACCTATATTTCCCCCACCTCCACAACCACAAGCCGTGAAACATTAGATTTTACCCAATGAAGGTGGAAGTGCCATATTTCCCCCTCGTATTAGGGCAAAAAACTTTTAAATTACCAATGTGATGCATACTTTTCTCGGGCAACGAGGTTATTTTACCGGGGCACCGAGTTAAAATGCTTATAAGTATTTGAAAGGTTTTGTGGATACGTGTTGGAGGAGCAAACAAAAAATATTTTGGAAGATGCTTTGCGGCTAAGGATTTTTTCCTTCTTACTAGGAAGTAAGTCTTTGCATTGGTTGGAACGCTTTCCTAATAATTTTATCCATACTTGGGATGAATTGGTGGCGAAGTTTATTTCAAAGTTTTTTTCTCTCGGGCACATGGCTACTCTATGGGATGAAATATTGGCTTTCAAGCAAGAGACCAATGAACTTTTTCATGAAATTTGGGAGCAATATCGAACAATATTGAAGGAGTGCCCGAACAATGATATGACCGACAATATGTTCTAATAAAATTTTCTATTGTGGTATTAATACTATGAATCAATGTGTGGTCAATCAATTGGCTGGGGATAATTTTATGACAACACCTTATATGGAGGCATGTGTGATTCTTGATGAAATATTGGAAACCGCTTCAGCTTGCAATCCCGAGCTAATGTTCCCCAAGGTGATCCCAACATGATTCATCTTCATAAAGAAATTCAAGACCATAGGCAAGCTATTGTCGAATTGACCACAACCATGACTCTACTTGCTAAGGCCTAACTTCATCAAACCTAAGATCCTAAGCAAGTTCATGTTATGTAAGGAGTAAATGTCTTGGTCAACAAGAACAGGACCAAAGGTCCACAATCTCAATCCCGAGTGGAGAATTATACACAAGATAATAGTAACTTTGACCAAGATGATTCATATCAAGATCAAGAAGAAAAGGTACAATTTGTGAACAATTACTGAGGGCCACAGAGCAATATCTAAGGCTCCAATCAAAATCAATGTCGTTCTTAGGGTTCTAATAATCAAGGGAATTGGCATAAAAATAACAATAACCAAGGGAATTAGGGAGGCAACAATCAAACAAATTGGGAAAATAATAACAATCATGGAAATTGAGGATCGGGTTTTTAAAGGCCTCAATGTACCAATAACCAAGCAACCCACCTCCTTATCCTTCCCATGGTTCAAGTTCTTCAAACAATAAAACAGGCGTATTGAGAACATGTTCAAGAAAATGATGGAGAAGAATGCGGATCTGGATGCCCAACTTGCCTCACATACAACATCAATCCATAATCTTGAATTTCAAATAAGGCAAATCTCTCAAGATCTTAATACTCTTCTTAAGGGTGCATTACCAAGTGACATGGTAGTAAACACAAAGGGTGGTAACAACAAGGGGCATGCCATGGCGGTTATCACAAGAAGTGGAAGAGGCGGGAATGCACCCACCTCAAATGAAAGGGAACTTGATTATGACCATGTGATCCAAGAGGAGGAAATCCCACATAATAATTTTCAAGTACATGATGAAGTACGAATTGATATTGGTGTAAGTGTGGAGGAAGCCCAAGAAGAGGTGAACCCGTCTAGGGAATACATTATTGGCATACTGGAACCGGTAGTGCAAAAAGCTAAGGTACCCTTGAAAAATCCTCCAAATCCTTACGCTCAAAGACTTTCTAAGAAAAATGGTGAAAATCAATTCAAGAAGTTTATTCAAATGATGAAATCTTTCTCTATTAATGTGTCACTAGTAGTAGCTTTGGAATAAATACCCGGTTATGCCAAGTTTATGAAAGATATTAGAACCAAGAAGAGGTCGATGGATTTTGAAACTATCAAGGTCACTATAAAGTGAGTGCAATTGTTCATTCTATGGCCCCTAAGTTGAAGGATCCCAGTGGTTTCACGATTCCTTGGACTATTGGAAGTACCGATTTTTGCTAAAGCTCTTTGTGATATTGGGGTGAGTATCAATTTGATACCCTACTCGGTGTTCAAAACATTGAGAATTGGGAAACCAAGACCCATATATATGAGGTTGCAAATGTCCGATCGTACCATGAAGAGGCCATTGGGAGTGAATGAGGATGTGTTGGTCCGAGTTGATAAGTTTATTCTTCCGGAGGACTTTTTGATCTGGATTGTGAGATTTATTATGAAGTGTATATCATTCTTGGGAGGCCATTACTTGCTACGGGTAAGGCCCTTTGTGATGTGGAAGCAGGAGAACTCACTTTCCTGGTTGGTGATGAACAAGTGGTATTCCATGTGTGCAAGTCTATGCGTCAACCAAATAGCAATGAATTGTGTTTTTTGGTGGACTTTATGACCGATGTCATTATTGATGACACAAGCGCTACAATCAATGTTGGTGATATTTTGGAAGCCTTTTCCTCAAATTTGATAATGATGATATGAGTGGTTTTATAGAATGTGTGAACTCTTTGCAAGGAATGAGGTCCTATAACTATGCACTCCGGAAGTTATCTTTGGATTTTAAGAATAGGAAGACTCCTCCTACAATGACTTCTATTGAAATGCCACCTACTTTGGATTTAAAACAATTACCACCTCACCTAAGTTATGAATATCTTGGCCCTTATTCTACTTTATCGGTTATTCTTTCCTCTTATTTGACTAATGTGTAGGTCGATTCAATATAGGCAGTGTTGCAAAAGAGGATGAAAGCAATTGGGTGAACTTTGGCAGGTATTCGGGATATAAGCCCTGGATTTTGCATGCATAAGATCAAGTTGGAATGGTGCCAAACTGTCCATTGAGCATCAAATAAGACTCAACTAAGCTATGCAAGAGGTGGTAAAAAAAGAGATTTTCAAGTGGTTGGATGTCGGGGTTGTCTACCCTATTTCTGATAGTTCATGCACCTCTCCAGTTCAATATGTCTAAAAAACAGGGGTCATGATGATTGTCACCAATAATAAGAATGAGTTGATTCCTACAAGAAAGTTCACCGGTTGGAGAGTTTGTGTGGATTATCATAAGCTTAACAAAGTCACAAGGAAGGATCACTTCCTCTTCCTTTCATGGATCAAATTCTTGATAGATTGGTCGGCCGTGCATTCTATTATTTTTCTTGATGGGTACTCGGGTGATGCGTGGCTAGAATTCATGATTTTAAGCATTATATACCTTGCATTTTATGTACTTTAATGATAAAAATACACGTCGTATGTGCCTAATGGGGTTTATTTAATGTGTAGGTGAATTGGAAACGGAAGCCGAGCTAAATGAGAGCATAAACGTCGAAAAATACGCTCAAGAGTCGAAAAGGAGCGACCCGGGACAAGCCTGGCGTTAGCCAGGCGTTTGGCTCTTAAGGCCAGG
>ML372304.1:13401-58798 GCA_005239525.1 Nicotiana knightiana
GTGGCTAGAATTCATGATTTTAAGCATTATATACCTTGCATTTTATGTGCTTTAATGATAAAAATACACGTCGTATGTGCCTAATGGGGTTTATTTAATGTGTAGGTGAATTGGAAACGGAAGCCGAGCTAAATGAGAGCATAAACGTCGAAAAATACGCTCAAGAGTCGAAAAGGAGCGACCCGGGACAAGCCTGGCGTTAGCTAGGCGTTTGGCTCTTAAGGCCAGGGGGTGCCTGGCGTTAGCCAGGAGTTACACTTCAAACGCCAGCCATGGCCAGGCGTTAGCCAGGCCTTAGCCTGCTAACGCCTGGGTACCTGTTTCAGTGAACTCCGAGTTTTAAAGGTTTTTAAGTGTTTTCAAGTTGGAATAGAAGTCTTTTACATGTTTAGGGTTTATCCTAAACATATAAATAGACCCAAAAATATAATATTGGGGGATTATTGAGGATTGAAGAGGATTATGGATCATTGAAGGGGATTGATGTGGAGGAACACACCACGCTTGAAAGAGGATTCTACTTAGTTTTGCTTCTCTTCTCTTCCTTTAATTNAAAAAAAAAAAACGAATTCAACGTAATTTGATATTCTAGAGTTTTGGGTGCTACATGAACGTTGTAGTTGAAGCTTGAATTATTCTTATTGTTTTATCTTAATTGGTTTGTTTATTCAATCTTGCGCTTAATTATTTAATTGATTGATCACCAATTGAATACTATCTACGAATCTAGGGTTGAACTCGGGAGAGGGAATTCTAGATTGCATATAAGATTGGGTAGAGCAAGATCTTAACCCTTCAGGGGAGCGGATTTGCGGTTAGGATAGGAATATACCTAATCACCTTGCTTCGGGAAAGCTTATCATCTTCTGATGGAGTTTCTTAGGCCATGTAAGTTTTTACCGGTGATTTATCAAGGATTTATCTAAAGTAGTGAATCCTTTTGCACAAGCTCCTTGACAAGAATGCCAGGTTTCATTTCAATGATAATCGTATGAGAGCTTTTGAACAATTGAAGCTCAAGTTGATAACTACCCCTATCATTGCCTCTGTAAATTAGAGTTTGTCGTTCGAGCTCATGTGTGATGCAAGTGATGTAGCGGTTGGGGATGTTTTGGGGAAACATATCAACAAAAATTTTCATCTAGTTTACTATGCTAGTAAGACCATGAATAGTTCCCAAGTCAATAATACCATTACAGAGAAAGAGCTCTTTGCTATTGCGTTTGCTATTGAGAAATTTCGCCCGTATTTGATGGGTGCCAAAGTTCTTGTCCATACAATCATATGGAACTTCGCTATCTTATGAGCAAAAAGGAATCTAAAGCTCTATTGATGAGATGGGTGCTATTGCAAGAGTTTGATATTAATATTCAAGACAAGAAGAGGAGTGAAAATCAAGTAGGAGACCACTTATCTCGTTTGGAGGAGGAGGGGAGGCCACATGATGGCCTTGAAATTAACGACTCTTTCCCTGATGAGCAACTTTTGGAACTTTCAACAAAAGAGGTACCGTGGTTCGCGGATTTGGTAAATTTTCTTGTGAGTGGTATAATTTTAGATGAGTTCCCTTCAAACCAAAGGAAGAAGCCCAAGAGGGATTGTCAAGACTACTATTGTGATAAACCATACCTTTTTTGAACTTGCACTGATGAGTTAATTCGGAGGTGTGCGCCGGAGGAAGAGCAAGGTGAGATTCCTGGGGCTTGTCGTTACAAAATATGGTACTCCGCGAGCAATCGTAAGTCATAGGGGATCATATTTTTGCAATAAGGCTTTTAGCACTTTACTTGGAAAGTATGATGTTACTCACAAGGTGAGAACTTCCTATCATCCTCAAGCTAGTGGTCAAGTGGAAGTCTCCAATCTGTAGATAAAGAGCATTTTGTCTAAGACCACGAATGCAAATCAGACGGATTAGTCCAAGAATCTTTATGATGCTCTATGGGCATATGGGACGTATTACAAAACACCTATAGAAATTTCCCCATATCGGTTAGTGTTCGGGAAAGCTTATCATCTTCTGATGGAACTAGTGCACAAGGCAATGTGGGCCTTGAAGAAATTAAATCTTGATTGGGATGTAGCCGCTAACTTGAGGGTTGCACACTTGAATGAATTGGATGAGTTTCGGTACCATGTATATGAGATTTCGTCCTTATATAAAGAAAAGATGAAATATATTCATGACAATTATAGTTAGAACAAGGAGTTCAAGGCCAGTGATCTAGTGTTGTTGTTCAACTCAAGGTTGAGAATGTTTCTCGGGAAGCTCAAGTCAAAGTGGAGTGGTACTTTTGAAATTGTTGGTGTGACACCTTTTGGTTCCTTGGACTTGAAGAACAAGAACAATGAAATATTTCGAGTCAATGGCCAACGGGTGAAGTACTATTTGGAAAAATTTGGTGAGAGACACGTGGTGGCTTTCGCTTGAGGATGCTATGACATTGCGCTGCCCCGACATTAAATAAGGCTCTTCTTAGGAGGCAACCCAAGTTATTTTCTTTTTTTCTCTTTTAGTTAGATGTTATTTATTGTTTTTAACTTTATTTGAAGTATGCTACAAGGATTAGTGTTAGATGTGAAATGTTAGCTGAGGTTGTATCATCCATGCCAGAAATGCAGCCCACTATTTTTCTTTATGAGGCCGTAGAAAATAACGTTTACCGCAAAAGCTCTTGTGCGGCCGTAGATTCCTCTGCAGTCCACACTTGCAAGAGTCAATCTTAGGTGCTAAATGGAAGGTCCTCTAAACTTTTCTCCCGAACAATGCGGAGTAAGTTCGCAGACTATCACAAATTATATGGTCGAAAAAGCACACTATCAGAGAGGTGGTTGTACTATATTTTCAGGAGTGTAGCCGCACTTGAAAAAGTGCGAACCGCACAACGATGTTCTTCACTGATGGCTAGGTAATAGAGTGCGGGTTGCACTCGCCTCTCTAACCCTCACTTTCTCTGAGTATAAATAGTACAGAAACCCCTCCCCTTACACTTTTTCACTCTCTTCAGTGCTTCACTGTTACACTGAGAAGTTGCCCAAAGTACTTGCAATTTGGATCACAAACAACCCTTCACTCACTTGAATCTTTGTACACTAGCACTATCTAGTATGCATTACTTCAATCTTGTTGATTTTATTTTTGAATTTATTTGACTTCTTAACTTATTTTAGGCCATTTGTTATTGCATTCCTTCAATTGTATCCATGTAAGGTAGTTTACTACTAGGAAATTGATAAAGCATGCTTAGATATAATTGGGTTGATTGTTTATCATGTATATACCATGTTGCCCAGTAGGAATGAATACAATTTTTTCATAATCTAGGACTAATAGACTTGTCATTGTTGCTATTCTTGAATGTGCAGACCGGACTTGAAATTGTGCAGTCCGCAAATTGTCGTTTTAGGTAACTTAATGGGTTGCTATTTGTGTGGACACACTTTAATAGTGGGTACCGTGGATTTTGTTATGCGGCCGCAGAAGAGCTCCGCATTGATAATTAGATACCTGCTCTCTGAGCATCTCAAGTGCGGACCGCAAGCCTTTTTGTGCGGAGCGCAGATGATTTCTGTGGCCGCAAAAGTCAGTCGCACTGTCTATTAGAGAAGATGAACCTGAGAATAGAACAACTATGTTGAAGTGCGGGCCGCATGTTAAATTATGCAGTCCGCACTTTCATTTTACGGACCGCGAACCTTTTTGCGGGGACAACACTTAGTCCTTTTCTACTGCATGCTGCAATCCTGAAACCTCACTTCTTCTCTGATATACTCACATGCTTATATGATTCTTAACTATAGTCATCCCTCTCTATAACAGCCTCGTTTGTTCCAATATTTTTTGGTTTTTGTAGTGAATGGTTGCTATACACCTATAACAATATTTGAGGTTTAAATATATTTTGGCCATTATAAATAAAATTATCCAAAAAACTATGTTTCCTTTTCCAAAGTAACATATAAGATAAAAAAAAATAATTCAAATTTAAAATCTCAGAAGATATGCATATTTCACTTGTTAAATATTGAAGAAAGCTTCTGTATTGTTAATAAATTTATAACTAAATTATAAAGATATAAACTCTAAGTCACATATTTTAAAGCTACTTAGAAAAATAAATTCTTTCAAGATTAATGGAAGAACTTTATAAGTGTAGCTTGTTTTGAAGATTTCATTATCTTACTAGCGATATAACGCTTGAATTGGAGAAGATTTGCGTCTAAATTGTCAGCAAAAAAGTATCCACTATCTTTCCCTTAAAAACAATCTAAGAGCTTAAAAGTTAAATATTCTATCTAAATATTTATTGGCATTTTGTCCAGTAGAAAAGATATCATGTGCAAAACTTGAATTTATGTCTTATGCAAAATAGAAATTTTATTCAATGGAAAAGATTGTGTGCATATATTTAGAATTATTATTAGTAGCCTTAAAATTTTAATATGGCTATTATAGAGGGGTAATTTTACAAAGAGTGTTCTGCTATAAATACGGATGTTGTTGTTATAGGTAAAAGTTGTTATAGAGAAGTACAATAAAACTTAAAAAATCAATTCTGAGGAAAACTTGGCTTTTATAGTGAATGGTTGTTATATAGGGATGTTGTTATAGAGAGGTATGACTGTATTTGCCATATCTGACAAGTCTCTTTGGGGCATATACAAAAAATGGTGCAATCAAGAGGTTGAGGTGAATCTTCAGAAGGAAAAGGTAAATCTTCAAGGGGTAGGGGCAGGGTAGAGGTGACATGCACCCAAGTGTGCAACGAGCAATCACAAAGAAGACAACTACATGACAAGGGAGAGGTAGAAACCTCTCAGAGTCTAGTTCTTATGCTCTGTCTAGGGAGGCCTTGGAGGGAAATTTTGTGTCTTTACCGGAGGAGCACAATGAAGAGCAATCTAGGACAAAGAGGCAGTCTAATCCTCAAGATATGCCTTCTACATCTCACAGTACCTCTCAAGGTTCAAAGAGTTACAGTCATGAGTCCAACGCAGCTGCTCTGGGCTCTGATTCTGATGATGCCCAAGATGATAGGAGAGGGGGAGCAAGGTCATAGGCAGGCACGTCTCGGACAAAGAAGAAGGTTGTCTGGGAGACCGATTCTTGAGTTTGCGAGCATATTCAGACTTCTGAATGTGGTGGAAAGAGAGATCACTGACTAACAAATGATAATTCCTCCTCAAACTTAGACAAATGCAACCCCCCAGTCTTAGAGCAGTTTACCAAGAGAAAGGGGTGGATGCAGTTTACTGAGAAGCTGGTGGATGGGAAAAGCATCTTGTCTGGGAATTCTATGCCAACACAATGCTTATACTCAAAGGGAAAAAGATCACCAAGGTGCGAAACCTGAAAGTAAAATTTGATCAGCATACTTAAAATGCATACTTTGGGTTTGATGATGTGGAGTTAAAGGAGTATTTGTAAAAGGTGACTCTAAAGGAGGAGGCTAGACCATGGCTTGCTGAGATTCTTGCACCTAGACCTACTCCCCCTTTGATAGGTGATGGGGTGCCAATCCTATGGAACATTCTGATCTTTGAGGCAAAAGCGTGATAGACCTTTGTGTGCAGCAGACTTGACCCATGCTTGCATGAGAACAACATGTCCCTTTCACGAGCTATATTGGTAGCCTCTATCATGTCCGGGTACCGATCAATGTGGGTGCCCTGATTTCTGCCAACATCTCACTTGTCGCACAGTAGGGTCACACATCTTACCCCTACCCCAGCACTATTACTGCCTATCTACTGATGCCAAGGTGGAGTCCAATCCATTTGACACCAAAGTCAAGCTGATCGAGCCATTTGAGTGGTACAAGCTACAAGATCCAAGGAACCCAAAGAAGAGAATTTAGCCTTCTATTACTGCTGGCCAGTTTGATGAGCCAGAGTGGTAGACCCTAGTCCATATGATATTACATCTACTTTGTCTGAGCCTTATACAAGTTCCAAAAATGTCATCCCTGAGCCACCATCCTCAGCCCCTACTACAGTGCCTATTCCAGCTCCAAGACTGGTGTCTATGCCTACAGGCCCTTTGTCTTCCTTGCGGGTATCTAAGGCACTTGCGACCTTAACAACTGGATGTAGGAAGCTACTTCAAAGTTGTCTGAGATCTCCAATAAAGTTGCAGATAAGTCAACTTCATAGGTACCATTGGATCCATCATCCCTCTGACATAGATAAGAAGCTCACCACAATCTTGGCAATCAGAAAGTGATTATGCATACACTGGTACAGCATGGTGCAGTGATAGAGCGGTTGACCAAGCAGGTAACAAGAAAAGGAAGACATAGTCCAGTAAGAAGTCAGTTGATTCAATTCGAGATGAGCTGATCCGGATAGCTGAAGCTGGAGATTTGCCTTTTGACATGCTGGACTCCGCCCAGCCTCACCCAGCTCCATCTTCTCGTGAGGATCTTGCTGCTCAGATTAAGGAGCCATGCCTTGCATCCAACACTGCTGAGGCAGTGCGTGATATGTTCAGCTCTCAGGGGTCTCCCACAAACGATGATGACATTCAGTTAGCTGAGCCAGCTAAGACTGGTAATAAGTGTGGATTTTTAACCACTTGTTAGTACCTTCTTGCTTTAGTTTTTATTTTGAAAGTAGTATTTTTTTTCAAATTTAATGAAATTATATGAATTGCAGGCATGCTGGAGGATGTGAGCCTAATGAAGAAATCTAACTCTAAAAAGGAGATGTCACAACTCAACTAGTCAAAGAGGAGTAGTGAAAAGAATTGTGCGGTTAGCATAACTTATTCTGCAGCCGTAGATGAAGATGCGGCCCACAGAAAGACAAGTGCAACCACAGATATACCCTTGAAGCTTCAGAAGTCTCTCAGCACCAGTGTGCTCCTCACACTAAATTGTGCGGCTACAGAAGCTGCTCGCACTGACAACTTTAAAAAGATCAGAGAAGATACAAAAGACCAAGTCTGAAGCCTCTTTGAAGTGCGGTGCGCAACCAAATTGTGCAGATGCAAAAGCTAAAGTGCGACTATAGAACTTAATGCGCGGCCACAGAATCCCTTCTACTGCAAGAGCACTAGATGCAAGTACGGACCACAGCCAAATTGTGCAGCCGCAGAATTCCTTCTACTGCAAGAGCACCAGATGCAAGTACGGACCGCAGCCAAATTGTGCGGTCGCAAAACCTCCCGAAGGGCATTTTTATCAATGAATTTCAGAGAACTATAAATATATGAGAAACGCTTTTCTAGGGAATTTCTTTTACTGTAGCTGTTAGAGTTAGCTATTTTGGAAAATTGGTGACTAAAATTAGAGAAGACTCATTACTTTTACCTTTTAATTCTATCTTTATGCCTTCAATTACTTCTTCTTTTTTATTTTCCATGCCTATGAGTATGAGTAGCTAGATTTTATCTAGGGTTATGACCCAACCTTAGTGTGTAAAACTTATGGGTATTTAATATTAATGCTTATTATTGGTTGGGTGTATGTTATTTAGCCATGTTCGTACTTTATATCTAGAATTAATGGTCGCAAACATTGATTCATGTATGTTTGACTTAGTTCTTACTTGAGAAAGAGAAACTTAGTTTAGGAAAACTTGTCTAACAAGGAATTGAACTAGTTGAGGTTTTGATTAGTTTGATTAAAGGATTTGAACTAGAGAAGGAAAATCCCACTTGGACTCATATCAATTATTTAGATTGCTACCCATTTGGTCTTAAGAAAGCCAATTTGGGCATAACCACTCTTTGACTGAGAGGTATTGAGTGGGTACTTGAGAATTGAGAGTCATGACACATCCCGGTTTACCAAACAAACAGAGATTTTACTTTACCCATTAGGTTTACACCTAGGTGAAGGTTACATTCCGAGGATTTTCCTTTATTTGTTAAAAACACCAAAAACATTTCACTCTCTATTTGTTTACTAGTTAGGTCAATCTTCTAGAGGTTAATTTAGATAACAATTTTCCATTGTTGTTTGAAAGATAAATCTAGTTGTTTCAAGTTCTTTTCTTAAGTATTTACCTTTGCATCGATCTAAACTCCCTGTGGATTCGACCCCGACTTGCGTTGGGATTTATAATTGCAACAACCATTTCATACTCGTTATTTGGGTGTGAATTGGACGTGATCAATTTTTGACGTCGTTGCTCATATGACTTATATTACTAGTTATTGGGATATTTTGTATTAAACTTGGCATTCTTATTTCATTATTATTTTATGACTTTTAGTTTGATTATATTTATATCGATTGGCTTGACTAGCGGGCTAGCTGCCATCACAATCGCAGTGAAATTTGGGTCATGACGGGCTAGATTCATAAAACGGGTCTCATATTAAGTGAATGACATACTGCCACTGCTGGAGACGCTCAAACTGCCTACGATAGTCCTCCCTTAGTGTGATAGGAAGGAATTTCTCTAGAAATAGCTGAGAGAGCTGGTCCCAAGTAAGAGCAAGCGACCCAGCTGGTTTGGTACATACATGGTTCTTCCACCACCTCTTGGTGTAACCCATTATCTGAAACACAGCAAAATCGACCCCATTGGTCTCAACTATACCCATGTTCTACAGCACCTCATGGAAGCGGTCAAGATAATCTTGTGGGTCCTCATAAGGTGCACCACTGAAGTGAACTAGGAAGAGCTTGGTAAACTTGTCCAATCTCAATAAGCCCTCAGAGGACATGGCGGGCCTATCACCGGCATGTGCCGCAACAACCGGCTGAACTACCCCGATTGGCGGGGCAGCTTGTGTCTGATACTGGGGAGCCATCTGCTCCGAAGTGTGAGTAGGTGGATTCTTTGCTCCTCCCCAGGTTGAGAGATGGTTGGTTCCATATTAAATGTACCGGCCTGGGCCACACTCTCCATAAGGCCCACCAAACGGACTAGAGCGTCCTGAAGCATTGGGGTGGCGATGAACCCCTCCGCCACCTGAGCTTGTCCAATGGGTACAGTCTAAGCTGGAACCTCCTCATCAAAATCTACCTGAGGCTCTGTTGTTGGTACTGCTGCTCGAGCTCTAGGATGAGCTCTGCCTCGGCCTCGACCTCTGCCCCTCGTAGGAGCTGCCACTAGGGGCTCCGGCTGCTGTCCAGTTGAGGATGCAGTACGTGTTCTCTCCATCTACGAGAGAACAAGAATAGAAGAATTCAGTCATTAATGATAGAATAATTGCACGACAAAGAAGAATAGAAGTGAAATTATTCCTAAACTCCATAGCCTCTGGAAGATAAGTAGAGACGTCACCATACCGATCGTCCAGACTCTACTAAGCTTGGTCGGACTCGTGAGACCTATGTAACATAGTGCTCTGATACCAATTTGTCACGACCCAGAATTTCCACCCTCGGTACGTGATGGCGCCTAAAATTTCACTTTCTAGACAAGCCAATGTTATAACTATTTATCCATTTTCAACAATTCAAATTAAATGATAAGAAAGAACTGAAATAACTGTAATAATCTAAAGTGAAAATATGGAAGTCATAACAACTAAAATATCTGATACAACCCTAGACCCGGTATCACAATTGAACGAACTACTAGAATAGTATAACTAGGGGTCTGAATAAAACATAAAGTTTTCTGGGGGAAATACACAGCTAATAAAAAGGAAAGAGGTCTCTAGGAGTTGCGGACGCTGAGCAGCTGTACCTTAAGTCTCCGCAAGCTAGCCAACTCGAGCACAGTAATAACAGCCGTTGGGACCAACCCCAAAATCTAAACAAGAAGTGCAAAGTGTAGTATGAGTACAACCAACCCCATATTTAAGTTCTGGTGAAGTAGTGACAAAGCTAAGGCAGGCCACTTACACTATAACCTGTACGCAATATAAAATAAAAAAGAAATGAAAATACAGAACGAAATAAAACAGTTAACTGAAGGTAATAGCTAAATCCTCGAAGAAAAACCAGTAACGATCAGAATTACCAATCCTTAGAGTTTCATATGGAAAATACTGAAAAACAACATAGCTCAAGGAAATAGAAACGCATAGATTGTTGCGGCGCGCAACCCGATCCCACCATACAACACAATCCTCCCTTATTCAACCGTAACAATATCAACAATCATAAATAAATATATGTTGCGGTGTGCAACCCGATCCCACCATAAAACAAATCAGTATCACAATTCACCTTTACTTCACTGTATCAATCCACCCTTATTCCACATGTTGCGGTGTGCAACCCAATCCTACCATATCAGTATAAATTCACCCTTATTTCACATATTACAACGTGCAACCTGATCCCACCATATCAGTACCAAATATTCAACGATCACAAACAAATCAATAATTCAAATCACAAGAATCTCTATGATTGATGAAAATGAAGCGGAATCATAAAGGAAACTTTGTACCAACTTGGGAATTCACATATGTAATATTACACGGCAAGACAAGTCTAGTAAATGACAATTAAAAGGTGCAAGTAAGTCAATTAAGGAAAATAGAAGCGAGTCGTGAATGCACGAAAAGGTCTAACATTTTTAACACGAGGAACAATGATTAGCAAGTAGAAAATAAATCATGGAAGGCATTTAAAGCGCACAACAATTAAGGCATGGAAGGAAATAATTAAGGAAAAGCATAAAATCTAGGAAACAAGTAATTTGGTGGCGTATAATATGTCGTCACCTCGCATATACGGCACAATACATGAAATTCACATAGCACATAGTCTGAGGGTTCCTAGTTCCCTCAAATCAAGCTTAAACTCAACACTTACCTCACTCTGCACTCAACTCAGAGCTCTACCGGGGCCTTTCCCCTAGAATCCGCCTCCAAACTACTCGTATCTAACCACAATTGACTCATAATGTCAAATATTTCTAAAGGACCAATCACAATGAAAAAAATTTAGGATTTCTACACTTTTCCCCAAAAAGTCAAAAATCAACACCGGACCCGCTTAGTCAAAATACGAGGTTCGGACCAAAATCTATTTTCCCATTCACCTCCGAGCCCGATTATATAATTAGTTTCGAAATCCGACCTCAAATTTAGGTCTAAATCCCTAATTTGCAAAAAAAAAACAATTCTTCCTAAATCCCTAGCTTTCTACCATGGAAGAAAAAAGATTAGGGCTAGAAATTAATGGGTGATGTTAGAAATGGAATAAAACGAGTTAAAGGTCACAAATCTATGAATTGGCATTGAGTTTTCTCGTCAAAATTGCCTCTAGGCCGAGCTCTAATGGAAGGTTTATGAAAAATGAGAGAAATCTCGTTTTGGGACTGTTTTAAACCACTCGTGTTTGGTGCTCATCCCGTTCGCGAAGAGAAAAGACTCACTGGCTTACGCGATCGCGAGAGATTACACACGTTCGCAAAGGTTTAGCAATCCTAACCTCCGTGTTCGCGATACTGGGCTCGCGTTCGCGTAGTGTAACCTCAAATCCCAATGCCAACCTATCTAACGCTAAGCGTTCGCGTGTGACGGGTTGCGTTCGCATAGAGCATACCCCTCAATGCTCCGCGTTCGCAACCATGGCCTCACGTTGGCATAGAACGAAATCCTCCCCTGTCCCAAATCCCCTTCGCGATCGCGAGAATGGCTTCGCATCGCGAAGCACAACATACCAGACGACAGAAGAAGTTAAGAAAACCAGATTTTTCTAAGTTACAATTATCTGCAGCCTATCTGAAACTCACCCGAGCCCTCGGCGCTCCAAACCAACTATATTTCTCACCAAATTTGACAGACAAGTCATAAATATAGTAGTGGACTTATATCGAGTTTCGGAACAAAAATATGGACCCAGTATCAACAAAGTCAAACATTGGTGAAATCTTTAAATTCATTAAATCTATAAATATTAAATTTCGACAAAAAGCGATAACTCGAGCTAGGGACCTCCGAATTCGATTCCGGGCATACGCAGAAAATAGGAACCCATTAGTTTAGAGTAGAAGGAGTGAAAGCCACTTGACTGTAAGGAGAGGAGCTCTAATTTTGAATTCAATAATCTAAGAAAAGGTCATATGTGCGTAACAGCTACTGGTGTCATCACTCTGAAAAGAGGTGGAACCAACCAAAACTGAACACTAGCCCCATTTTGTTGACGGGTTGGGACCGGCCTTCTATCCCAGTGAACAATGTCCCACTAATTAGCCCAAGTCCCAAATCACGATACGGATCCATCAGGATCGTCAAAATATGGATCCGGGTCCATTTGCTCAAAACGTAAGTCAACCCAAATGGATTTTTAAGGCAAAATTTCATATTTTATCAATTTTTAACATAAAGGCTTTCCGAAAAAAGACATGGATTGCGCGCGCAAATCGAGGAAGGCTAAAATAAGGTATTTGAGGCTTCAAAACACAGAATTAAGGTTTAAAACTCTAGAATATTGGGTCATCACATCTAAATGCTCTTTCTTTGGATGCTACATAAATTGAGCTACAATATATACAATATGATAATTCATGTCTAGTAATTATCAAGTATATTAATCGTCTAACCAGTCGTCGAAACTGACCCCGACTATTACTGTCATCCGTTAGCTAGAGTTAGCTTATGATTTTGTTCCAGAGGAGTATTAGCTGGTTTAGCCGCAAGCAGACTCGCTTCCATTTATTGTAGTTTTCCTATCTCAACTGAATTTGGATAATAATATTGTCGGGGTTATCATTCAATTTTAGCGTATTAGGGACTCGTGGTTTTCTTGTTAAGAAACCTATAATAGTCTGCATCTTTTATTCATATTTAAAGTATACATATGACAAGAAGATATAGAGCAATTCTAAATAGAATATAATACCTTATGTGGAAAACTATAGCGATAAGAAACCTATACAAGTCATATTTTCTTATACCAAAAATACCAAAAACTAAGGAAAAAATAAGAAAGGAAAATATCGCCGACTTTCCGAATTGGTGAATATGGGTAGATCACCTACGATGGCTGCAACTGGGAAATCTCCCACGAGCGTTAATAATATGCTCCCTTTTAAATTTCCACACACAATTATACCTTGTCCCTTCTTTAAAACTTGAAAAGGAGAATAAATTCCAGAATTGTCTTTGGCTGCCAATTCGAAGCCAAACGCTTGAATAGCACATTGCCAGGAGTCCAAGACACCATCATCCAAGTAAATCAATAATTGCTGTATAAACTTGTGGGAAAGGAATCTTGCAACCTGGCACATATGCTTCTCACCCTTCATATATCTTTTTCACATTTGAATAAGGGATCAATCGACTCCATATGATCCAGAGATACCAATGTTCCAATGGAATGTGCAGCTAACAGAAGTATAAAACTCCAACTACAAGGTTTTGAGGAGTTGAACCACTTTCTTTAGAAAGATTTTATATATCCTATTAGTAATTTTTAAATAATGGTCTCCATACATATTATCCTCCGATTACACTGGTATTTTTTGTCACGGCCCAAAACCCAATAAGGTCGTGATGGCGCCGGACACCATTGTCATGCAAGCCAACACTCAATAGATGATTAAAATTCTTATTTTAATATTTTGAAAATCGTTACTTTTTATTTCATTATAGAAAAATCAATTAAAGTTACCAGGTAAACAACGATATTTTAAATAATTCAATCGACAAATACATCCCAAAGTCATCCCAGAACCCGGTGTCACAAGTGCATGAGCAAAATTTCTAGGAAGTATACATGTGATACAATATTTGTCCGGAATACAAACTGGACAAAGAAAAAAAAGTACAATATGATACATCTGAGAGAGACTCTGGCGGCTACGGGTCGTCTCGAGAGGTGCCGCTCACCCAAGTCCCCATATCAACCATGCCACGACGTCAAGCGGGGCCACTAGATATATGTGTACCTGTGCAATAAAAATGCATAGCAAGTGTAGTATGAATACGAAAACAACGTGTACTCAGTAAGTATCCCGCCTAACCTCGAAGAGGTAGTGACGAGAGGTCGACTTTGACACTTACTAGAGGTCAATTCAATATAAACAAGGATGACACTAAGCATGGATATCATAGGTAATTAACAAATAGTGATAGGAAACAACAACTTCTTCCACATTTATAAATTTTAAATCTTCGTCATTTCAGTTGACAATTTATAATTCCAGGCCAGTAAATAGTTAAAAATCTCAGAAAGTACTCAGCAAATATCATGCGCAAGAAATGCCAAGGGTCGAACAGCTCGAACCAACGATAAATGTAAATTGTGCACTACCGAAGGGTCGAACGGCTCGAACCATAGATGCATCTATTACCCCCGCTCGCGAATCGATCATACGACGCGGTCATATATAATAATAGAGTTACCCTGCTCGCGAATCATACATGCGACTCAGGTACTCATAGATACACACATTCACACAATAATTCACATTTTATCAGGAAAATAATTACCCAAGGAAGTGATAAAATTCTCTTTTAATGGACGCGAAGATAGTATTTAAATCTTTTTCAGAAATTCATTTACCAAGTTCGATAAGGTTTAATTATTCCCAGATTCATTAAATAAGTTACAAGTATGGCAAATAAAACATGTTTTTGGGTCCTAGACTACCCGAGCATAAATATAATAGTAGCTACGCACGGACGCCCGTCACCTCGTGCGTACGTATCCCCAAAAATAGTAGCACATATTCAATTATTTCACCTATGGGGACAATTCCCTCTTACAAGGTTAGAAAGGAGACTTACCTCGCTCCGAAGATTCATAATTGGCCTCCAATCCCTTCCGACAACTCACAATGATGCACCACGTCCAAAACTATCCAAATAACGGGAAAATCAATGAAAATATACTCTAATACTTATAACAATTCAAATTATATAAATTTCCAACTCCGTTGGGAAGGTCGATAAAATCACCCTTGGGCCCATGCGCCTGGATTTCGAAATCTTTCGAAAATAAAAATTACCTATAACTTTACGAACTCAAATAAATAATTTTCTCTAAATTCCATGCCCAAATTCGTGGTCAAAATTCAAAAATATAAATTCTAGGTCTTCCCACCAAAACTCTAAATTTCTACAAATTTTCTTGACCAAATCTATATACAAATCTTGTATTTAACTTGCAATGAGTAGAAACAACTTACCTTGACATAGATGACGAAAATCCCACTTGAAGCTCTCCAAAAATCTCCCAACATAGAGAAAAATGAAGAGAAATGGCCAAATCCCGTCTTTAAAAGACACTTCCCATCGATCCCTCGCACCTGCGGTCACTTGGTCGCTTCTGCGGTTCCGCAGGTGCGGACACGTCACTGCTTTTGCGGTCCATGGCTCCTTGCCCATTCCCGCTTCTGCACTTACAAATCCGCAGGTGCAGTCTCGCTTCTGCGGCGAGCCAACCGCATCTGTGGTCCCAATCCTAGCCAGCCACCTTCGCTTTTGCGGCTCCGCACCTGCGGCTAGAGCCTCGCAGGTGTGGTCACACAAGACACCAGCAACCCCAGCCTTTCTCAAATACCAATTTCAATCTGTTAACCACCCAGAATCCACTCGGACCCAGTCCAATCACACCAACCAGTCCCAAAACATAATGCGGACCTTCTCGAGGCCTCAAATCACATCAAATAACATCGAAACAATGGATCGCAACTCAATTCAATCTTTATGAACTTGAAATTTCCAACTTCTTTATTCGATGCTGAAACCTATCAAATCACGTCCGATTGATCCCAAATTTTGCACACGAGTTACATTCAACATTACGGACCTACCACAACTTCCGGAATCGGAATCCGAACCCGATATCAAAATTTCTACTTCCGGTCGGACTTCTTAAAACTTCAAATTTCTGACTTTAGCCAAATGACTCTAAAATGACCTACGGACCTCCGAATTCACTTCTGATCGCGCTACTAATACCAAAATCACCATACGAAGCTATTCCCAGACTCGGAATCCCAAACGGATATCAATAACACTGAAATGCACTTCAACCCTGATTAATGAAATTTCTTCCAAAATACTAACTTCCACAATTTGCGCCGAAACGCTCCCGGGTCATCCGAAACCCGCTCCGCACATACGCCTAAGTCCAAAATCATCATACGAACCTGGTGGAACCTTCAAATCCTGATTCGGAGGTCGTTTACTCCTAAAAAAAATCCAATCTTAGTCAATTCTTCCAACTTAAGGCTTCCGAAATGAGAACTTCTTTTCCAATTCGACTCCGAACTGCCAGAAATTCAGTTCTGACCATGCCTACAAGTCATAATACCTTAAATGAAGCTACTCATGGCCTAAACCCGTCAAACAACGCGCTAGAGCTCAAAACGGCTAGTCGGGTCGTTCCATTCTCTCCCATTTAAACATGCGTTCATCCTCGAACGTGCTAAGAAATGCTCTGGAGTTATCTGAATCCACCGTCTAACACTTCGTGCACCTACCCGTGCTACCACCACTCAGTTGAGCACATTAGCTCGATCAAATCTGAAGATATCTTCTTCTATCCATACAATAAGCTCATAACCCAGTTCCAACTCCCGAAATTCTCTGCCAAGCCTGTTACCAATATATGAACACCGAATCAAGCACTACACGAGGTACCAGAACATGATTGTATGCCTTTGCTGAATTAGCACCAAACACCGCATAATTCACCATTTAACCATAATGACATCCCCTGACCTTAATAGCCAAAATTCCACGAATCTGATGCTCCCAATGCACCTCATGACTTCTATATAGGTCCTGCCATAACGCTTATGATACCACCGAAACGGAGGAGATGTGTAGAAATTTATAACAAACTGCAGAGTCAACAAATCATTGAATCTCTCCTCTTGACTAGAATCATCACCTCATTACGCACCAAATAATGGTATTTGTCCTTTAATATACTTCACATAATCTTATCGCACTGATTCCCTGATCCAATAATCTCGTCTCACCCAGTATGAACTGCTCAAACAACAAGTCACCCCAGACACGACCAACAGTCCCACATGATGCCACAATGCATCAATGGGCCATAACTCGAACATGATATATAAAGAAATGACTTAGGAAGGGACTAGTCAATTCACGCAACTAATATGCACCTTCCTCAGAAAAATTGGAAACAATACACCAGAAAATAATATACGGAACCGTACTCAACATCACAATGTTGCGGCGCACAACCCGATCCAAATAATATAACTGTGGCAGCGTGCCACCCGATCTAAATAACATAACTGTGAGGAGATACACACCGAGCTAAATTGATCATTACCACAAAATACCGAATATCGGTCATAAGCACGCTAAGTGCATAATACCTCCTGGGGAAACTAATAGAGCCATACGCTAAAAAACTCAAACACAGCTGAGGTGTGCTATACATACTCTGAATCGCAAGAGTCATCCTGCTCACACATCATCATCACTACGCGGAACCTCAGCACATAAGAAATCATCAAGCCGTCTTCACAACTCACACGGAACAACAAAATATTACCTGAAATGAACGATGATGGAACAGCATCTGATGTTCTAATATCCCTCCGAGAGGAGCGCCATACGAAACGAACACCTCTGACTCACATGGATCCCATAATCATATTTAAATCCATTCACAGCTTCAAGCCGATTCAGCTCGCACCGAGCTAGGCTAATAGCTTACATGGGTCCATAATAACCCATTTTCTCTCATAAAACACAAGAACGACCATCATAGCCGGAGCAAAACCCCTACATCCGCAACCAAATGAACCGAGCACCCTCCAGGAATAAACTCTCAAATAAAAAATATTTTACTTCTTTATACTTCGTCTAAATCTTCAATCAACTAAGTGACTACATGTCACACTCACACGATCTTCGCGTGGAATACACTTCCACGACCTCATGCACTAGATAACAAGTCTGCACCTCCATACCACTGGCCACACAACTGCTGTAAAGCCTACCAAGAAATATGCAACCAGAATGCAAAGCCTCTTGCACAACCACCGATCTCGGGTGATGCTGAAGACAATACCAACTTACTCTAAACATTCAAATCCCTTTCCTTACTCATCCGATCTCGTGACATCCTTGTCAACACCAATCCGCAACCTTGATCCTTGCTCCCAAATTCCATACCGTTCACTGCACCTAACATGGCACTATGCATAGCACAAGAATTCCATCATGACTCCTGAATCCACTATTAGGGCGAATACTTTATCACATAAAACCTTTTACTTAACACAATTCAAGAGAACAGTAATAACAGACGAGCGAATTCTCATAATCGCAAAACATGCAAATCCTCAAGTAATAGTCTATACCACCATAATCCTTCCGAGATTCGCCTACACATAACAGCCCCAAAATACTTGGATGTTTCCAAATAAAATTGATTACGGCGGCCGTCAAACCCCGCACGTACCGTCACAAATCACATGCATAACTCATCATGACGAAAGGACTGATTACTACCCCCACTGCGCCAATTCCACCATGGCTGACCATCTAACTTTTCCAAATTTCTAGTACTCGCGTAATTCTCAAACTCCACTTCTGTAGGACATAATTGATTCACCCGTATACCTCAAACTGAAACTGATACGACATTTAGCCGCGCAATCAACTTACCAACAGCAGATTTTCCCCCGCTTGGCTCAAGCCATAGATCAAGATGAACAATAACTCACTATGCCCGTACGCCAACACCGCGACGATACCTCAGTGAGATTCAATTAAACCTTTCTTAAGCTCATGTAACTCAACCCATCTTATACCTCAATCCAATTCGCACTCACCTTAGGAATGATGATAACTCCAAATCAACACATAGCAACTCAATTCGCACTCACCTTAGGAATGATGATAACTCCAAATCAACACATAGCAACTCAATTCGCACTCACCTTGAGTGATTCCACTCCACGAGACTACTTTGTCTCTAAGCCCATGTGCTGTTTCATGCTCTCCTTACACACATATTCACATCTTCGACCAGTATACCCATTCCGATAACCCTTCTATGAACCCGAAGTCATTTTCTCCGTTTTCCTCCAAATGCTACTCTGTACGCCGAAGATAACATAGAACACTCCAACCATATTCTCTTTCTCAAAATCTCACTGCAAAAGGTCGATTCTTAACCATACTGTGGGCTTGAAATCCTTAGACACCACATTCCGACCTTCGAATTTACTAGGAACGTTGTTGAGAGTCACCCACTCTGGCTTGGCCCCGAATATAATCAACTCCACGGCTTCGCTGGCACCTGAACACCCATCTCGAATAAGCACCCGACTGAATCACTTCCCTTGCAAATTAACTTTGCACTAAGCATAAATCCTGAATCTTTCCAAAGCCTAAACCTGATTCCATAAGGCCAAGCTTTGCACACATTTATCAGATCCTATGCTCAATTACTACTCATGTCTTCTTCCCTTAGCTGAAATAACCCACTAATATGCCGATGACCAGAATTTCACCAGTAGATAATCATGCTACCCAATCATAGGCCGTGGAACTCTCCCACTTAGCATGAAGCCGTTATTACAAAAATCTGGAACTCACCAAGAATCTTCCTTCATGTTTGACATGACCCTGCATAACCAACTCGCCAAATTCCTTGAAATCCTTCCGTTAGCATTTCACAAGCACTATGAGTCATTAACCACATTCTCATATCCGACCTCTTGCTGAATAGTCAGTAAATCCCTCGCAAAAACTCCGCCAACCACGCAACCACTGACTTGCTCACAGAAGATAACCCACCTGCGAAAATTACCAACTGACACCTTCCAACGACGTTGTACTGCACAACCTCTACGACCTCACTACCCCACCCTACACCCGTTCTAGTTTACCAACTTTACCAGTCCATCCGCTCCTCATGGAAATCTACTAAATGCGCGACAATATTTTCTAATTCACAAGTATGTTGAATCCTTCTCCAATCGAACAACTCCTCTATGTTGCATCCAATCTTCTGCCGAAATAGCCAATATTTCAATTTAAGCTCGTGGACCCAACCATCGTCCACTAAAATTCTCTAGTCGCTCCAAAATTCTCCTCAAGATGTGCAGCTATCTTACCACATAACTTATATGCTACGCTGCCACTCTCCCACTTTGGTCAAACTCACTCCTTGAAGAGACTGCTCGACTTTCGCTTCTTACACCTGGCCTTCTAGAAATTTAACCATTGCCTGACACTTCCCACACGTCTTTCCTCATCGTAGGCTGCCCAGTTGTTGCCTCAAATAAATATCATTCTCTGTAGCACTTAAACCAGCAGCCCACCACAACCTCAAAACTCCCCGAAGTTTTCTTCCTCGAGCCGCCTACATTAGAAATACTTATTCACTCTTGAACCGTCGCGCACCACGATCTCTGACAACCGCTTCTTCAATATTACTTCACATTACTCTGACCCAATGCAACCGAAAAAACCATAGTACCGACGAACATAACACATCCTATTCGATTAAAGACGATGATTCCACATAACAGATGAAAAAGCTTTGTCGTACTTAGAAAAGGATGGTTCTAAAGTAGGTGTCAAGCTGAGAAAAGGCGGAGAATTTTTGAATTCAAGAAAAGAAAGGCATTGCCCAATACATTTATTCTATACAATAGGAATTCCAAGCCGTAAAAGGCAATGTGAATTCCTACTCCATCTCACTTGGAAACATCAAGTCTTGTTACTCCATCAACCCAAACTTGAACATTTATAGTCCAATTTCCTTTCCTTCGCCGGAAATAAAATACTGAGATCCCGGAATCACGCTCCGAGTAGAACTCCTATCAAGTCATTCATTGCCTCGACGTATGGGAAAGCATCCTACCATCACATCAATACCGTGCGATAACCAATCATAAGCATCATAGCTGAAACAACATAATATCCTCCCGCAGAGCAACGAAAATAGCCCCAAACAATTACGCATGGAAAAACACCGCGCACCATATCCTTAGTACCATTACAATTCCTAAAATTCTCGATTTATAGCAAGCGCTTCGCGACGTGTAAGATTTAGAAAGAAGAAATGTAGGCATAAGCCTCAAAGGAATCAAACCGCATGATAAGGAATCAAGAAGTGAAGTACTCCTAACAGCCTTGTAGCCTCTCGAAGATAAGTACAAATGTCTCTGTACCGATCTGCAAGACTCTACTAGACTTGCTCATGACTTGTGAGACCTAAGGGAACCTAGTACTCAGGCCCAAAACCCGATAAGGTCGTGATGGTGCCGGACACCATTGTCAGGCAAGCCAACACTCAATAGATAATTAAAATTCTTATTTTAGTATTTTGAAAATCCTTACTTTTTATTTCATTATAGAAAGATCAATTAAAGTTACCGGTTAAACAATGATGTTTTAAATAATTCAATCGACAAATACATCCCAACGTCATCCCAGAATCCGGTGTCACAAATGCATGAGAAAAATTTCTAGGAAGTATACATGTGATACAATATTTGTCCAAAATACAAACTGGACAAAGATATAAAAGTACAATACGATACATCTGAGGGAGACTCTGCCGGTTGCGGGTCATCTCAAGAGGTGCAGCTCACCCAAGTCCCCATATCAACCATGCCACGACACCAAGCGGGGCCACTAGATATACATGTACCTGTGCAATAAAAATGCACAGGAAGTGTAGTATGAGTACGAAAACAACGTGTACTCAGAAAGTTTCCCGCATTTGCGTTTACAAATCCACAAGTACGGTCTCGCTTCTGCAGCGAGCCAACTGCATCTGCAGTCCCAGTCCTAGCCAGCCACTTTCTCTTCTGCGGCACTCAGGCTGCTTCTGCGGCTTCGCACCTGCGGCCAGAGCCTCGCAGGTGCGGTCACACCACACACTAGCAACCCCAACCTTTCTCAAATTCCAATTTCAATCCGTTAACCATCCGGAATCCACCCGGGGACCCCGTCCAATCACACCAACCAGTCCCAAAACATAATGCGGACCTGCTCGAGGCCTCAAATCATATCAAATAACACTAAAACAACGGATCGCAACTCAATTCAATCTTTATGAACTTGAAATTTCCATCTTCATTCGATCCGAAACCGACCAAATCATGTCCGATTGACCCCATATTTTGCATACAAGTCACATTCAACATTATGGACCTACCACAACTTCTGGAATCAGAATCCAATCCCAATATAAAAATTTCAACTTCCGGTCAGACTTCTTAAAACTTCAAATTTCTAACTTTAGCCAAATGACTCTAAAATGACCTACGGACCTCCGAATTCACTTCTAATCGCGCTCCTAATACCAAAATCACCATACAGAGCTATCCTCAGACTCAGAATCCCAAATGCACATCAATAACATTGAAATGCACTTCAACCCTGACTTATGAAATTTCTTCCAAAATACTAACTTTCACAATTAGCGTTGAACCGCTCCCGGGTCATCCGAAACCCGCTCTGAACATATACCTAAGTCTGAAATGATCATACGAACCTGGTGGAACCTTCAAATCCTGATTCTGAGGTCGTTTACTCAAAAATCCAATCTTAGTCAGTTCTTCCAACTTAAGGCTTCCGAAATGAGAACTTTCTTTCCAATTCGACTCCGAACTGCCCGAAATTCAGTTCCGACCACGCCTACAAGTCATAATACCTGAAATAAGGCTGCTCATAGACTTAACCCGCCAAAAAATGCGCTAGAGCTCAAAACGACCGGTGGGGTCGTTACATTTTTGTTGTTTGTTTTTATGTTAAAAATTATTTAATATTTAATTATAAAATCCCATTCTACTCGTATGTACTTACGTTATAAATTGTTGAGAACTCGTGAGACCTAAGGGAACCTAGTGCTCAGGCCCAAAACCCGATAAGGTCGTGATGGCGCCGGACACCATTTTCAGGCAAGCCAACACTCAATAGATAATTAAAATTCTTATTTTAGTATTTTGAAAATCGTTACTTTTTATTTCATTATAGAAAGATCAATTAAAGTTACCGGGTAAAAAATGATTTAATTCAATCGACAAATATATCCCAAAGTCATACCATAATCCGGTGTCACAAGTGCATGAGCAAAATTTCTAGGAAGTATACATGTGATACAATATTTGTCCGAAATACAAACTGGACAAAGATATAAAAGTACAATATGATACATTTGAGGGAGACTTTGTCGGTTGTGGGTCATCTCAAGAGGTGCAGATCACCCAAGTCCCCATATCAACCATGCCACGATACCAAGCGGGGCCACTAGATATACATGTACCTGTGCAATAAAAATGCACAGAAAGTGTAGTATGAGTACGAAAACAACATGTACTCAGGAAGTTTCCCGCTTTTGCGCTTACAAATCCGCAGGTACGGTCTCGGTTCTACGGCGAGCAAACTGCATCTGCGGTCCCAGTCCTAGCCAGCCACCTTCTTTTCTGCGGCACTCAGGCCGCTTCTGCGGCTTCGCACCTGCGGCCAAAGCCTCACAGGTGCGGTCACACCAAACACAAGCATCCCCATCCTTTCTCAAATTCCAATTTCAATCCGTTAACCACCCGGAATCCACCCGGGGACCCCGTCCAATCATACCAACCAGTCACAAAACATAATGCGGACCTGCTCGAGGCCTCAAATCATATCAAATAGCATTGAAACAACGGATCGCAACTCAATTCAATCTTTAGGAACTTGAAATTTCCAACTTCTTCATTCGATCCGAAACCTATCAAATCATGTCCGATTGACCCCAAATTTTGCACACAAGTCACATTCAAAATTAGACCTACCACAACTTCCGGAATCAGAATCCGACTCCAGTATAAAAATTTCAACTTCCGGTCAGACTTCTTAAAACTTCAAATTTCTGACTTTAGCCAAATGACTCTAAAATGACCTACGAACCTCCGAATTCACTTCCGATCGCGCTCCTAATACCAAAATCACCATACAGAGCTATTCTCAGACTCGGAATCCCAAATGGACATCAATAACATGGAAATGCACTTCAACCCTGACTTATGAAATTTCTTCAGAAATACTAACTTCCACAATTTGCGTTGAAATGCTCCCGGGTCATTCAAAACCCGCTCCGAACATACGCCTAAGTACGAAATCATCATACGAACCTGGTGGAACCTTCAAATCCTGATTTTGAGGTCGTTTACTCAAAAATCCAATCTTAGTCAATTCTTCCAACTTAAGACTTCCGAAATGAGAACTTTCTTTCTAATTCGACTCCGAACTGCCTGAAATTCAGTTCCGACCACGCCTACAAGTCATAATACCTGAAATGAAGCTGCTCATGGACTTAACCCGTCAAACAATGCGCTAGAGCTCAAAACGACCAGTCGGGTCGTTACATTTTTGTTGTTTGTTTTTATTTAAAAATTATTTAATATTTAATTATAAAATCCCATTCTAAACTTATGTACTTACGTTATAAATTGTTGAGAACTCGTGAGACCTAAGGGAACCTAGTGCTCAGGCCAAAACCCGATAAGGTCGTGATGGCG
Source organism: Nicotiana knightiana (assembly GCA_005239525.1). Taxonomy (NCBI): domain Eukaryota; kingdom Viridiplantae; phylum Streptophyta; class Magnoliopsida; order Solanales; family Solanaceae; genus Nicotiana; species Nicotiana knightiana. The sequence continues at coordinate 37,780 of ML372304.1, forward strand.
CCGGACACCATTGTCAGGCAAGCCAACACTCAATAGATAATTAAAATTCTTATTTTAGTATTTTGAAAATCGTTACTTTTTATTTCATTATAGAAAGATCAATTAAAGTTACCGGGTAAACAACGATTTAATTCAATCGACAAATATACCCCAAAGTCATACCAGAATCCGGTGTCACAAGTGCATGAGCAAAATTTCTAGGAAGTATACATATGATACAATATTTGTCCGAAATACAAACTGGAAAAAGATATAAAAGTACAATACGATACATTTGAGGGAGACTTTGCCGGTTGTGGGTCATCTCAAGAGGTGCAGATCACCCAAGTCCCCATATCAACCATGCCACGATACCAAGCGGGGCCACTAGATATACATGTACCTGTGCAATAAAAATGCACAGAAAGTGTAGTATGAGTACGAAAACAACATGTACTCAGGAAGTTTCCCGCTTTTGCGCTTACAAATCCGCAGGTAGGTCTCGCTTCTACAGCGAGCAAACTGCATCTGCGGTCCCCGTCCTAGCCAGCCACCTTCTTTTCTGCGGCACTCAGGCCGCTTCTGCGGCTTCGCAGCTGCGGCCAAAGCCTCACAGGTGCGGTCACACCAGACACCAGCAACCCCATCCTTTCTCAAATTCCAATTTCAATCCGTTAACCACCCGGAATCCACCCGGGGACCCCGTCCAATCATACCAACCAGTCACAACACATAATGCGGACCTGCTCGAGGCCTCAAATCATATCAAATAGCATTGAAACAATGGATCGCAACTCAATTCAATCTTTAGGAATTTGAAATTTCCAACTTCTTCATTCGATCCGAAACCTACCAAATCATGTCCGATTGACCCCAAATTTTGCACACAAGTCACATTCAACATTAGACCTACCACAACTTCCGGAATCCGAATCCGACTCCAGTATAAAAATTTCAACTTCCGGTCAGACTTCTTAAAACTTCAAATTTCTGACTTTAGCCAAATGACTCTAAAATGACCTACGAACCTCCGAATTCACTTCCGATCGCGCTCCTAATACCAAAATCACCATACAGAGCTATTCTCAGACTCGGAATCCCAAATGGACATCAATAACATTTAAATGCACTTCAACCCTGACTTATGAAATTTCTTCAGAAATACTAACTTCTACAATTTGCGCTGAAATGCTCCCGGGTCATCCGAAACCCGCTCCGAACATACGCCTAAGTCCGAAATCATCATACGAACCTAGTGGAACCTTCAAATCCTGATTCTGAGGTCGTTTACTCAAAAATCCAATCTTAGTCAATTCTTCCAACTTAAGGCTTCCGAAATGAGAACTTTCTTTCTAATTCGACTCCGAACTGCCCGAAATTCAGTTCCGACCACGCCTACAAGTCATAATACCTGAAATGAAGTTGCTCATTGTCTTAACCCGTCAAACAATGCGCTAGAGATCAAAACGACCGTACGGGTCGTTACATTTTTGTTGTTTGTTTTTATTTTAAAATTATTTAATATTTAATTATAAAATCCCATTCTAAACTTATGTACTTACGTTATAAATTGTTGAGAACTCGTGAGACCTAAGGGAACCTAGTGCTCAGGCCAAAACCCAATAAGGTCGTGATGGCGCCGGACACCATTGTCAGGCAAGCCAACACTCAATAGATAATTAAAATTCTTATTTTAGTATTTTGAAAATCGTTACTTTTTATTTCATTATAGAAAGATCAATTAAAGTTACCGGGTAAACAACGATTTAATTCAATCGACAAATATATCCCAAAGTCATACCAGAATCCGGTGTCACAAGTGCATGAGCAAAATTTCTAGGAAGTATACATGTGATACAATATTTGTCCGAAATACAAATTGGACAAAGATATAAAAGTACAATACGATACATTTGAGGGAGACTCTGCCGGTTGTGGGTCATCTCAAGAGGTGCAGATCACCCAAGTCCCCATATCAACCATGCCACGATACCAAGCTGCGCCACTAGATATACATGTACCTGTGCAATTTCTTCCAAAATACTAACTTCCACAATTAGCGTTGAACCGCTCCCGGGTCATCCGAAACCCGCTCCGAACATATACCTAATTCTGAAATGATCATACGAACCTGGTGGAACCTTCAAATCCTGATTCTGAGGTCGTTTACTCAAAAATCCAATCTTAGTCAGTTCTTCCAACTTAAGGCTTCCGAAATGAGAACTTTCTTTCCAATTCGACTCCGAACTGCCCGAAATTCAGTTCCGACCACGCCTACAAGTCATAATACCTGAAATAAGGCTGCTCATAGACTTAACCCGCCAAAAAATGCGCTAGAGCTCAAAACGACCGGTGGGGTCGTTACATTTTTGTTGTTTGTTTTTATGTTAAAAATTATTTAATATTTAATTATAAAATCCCATTCTACTCGTATGTACTTACGTTATAAATTGTTGAGAACTCGTGAGACCTAAGGGAACCTAGTGCTCAGGCCCAAAACCCGATAAGGTCGTGATGGCGCCGGACACCATTTTCAGGCAAGCCAACACTCAATAGATAATTAAAATTCTTATTTTAGTATTTTGAAAATCGTTACTTTTTATTTCATTATAGAAAGATCAATTAAAGTTACCGGGTAAACAACGATGTTTTAAATAATTCAATCGACAAATACATCCCAAAGTCATCCCAGAATCCAATGTCACAAGTGCATGAGCAAAATTTCTAGGATGTATACATGTGATACAATATTTGTCTGAAATACAAACTGGACAAAGATATAAAAGTACAATACGATACATCTGAGGGAGACTCTGCCGGTTGCGGGTCATCTCAAGAGGTGCAGCTCACCCAAGTCCCCATATCAACCATTCCACGACACCAAGCGGGGCCACTAGATATACATGTACCTGTGCAATAAAAATGCACAGGAAGTGTAGTATGAGTACGAAAACAACGTGTACTTAGGAAGTTTCCCGCTTTTGCGCTTAAAAATCCGCAGGTACGGTCTCGCTTCTGCGGCGAGCCAACTGCATATGCGGTCCGAGTCCTAGCCAGCCACCTTCTCTTCTGCGGCACTCAGGCTGCTTCTGCGGCTTCGCACCTGCGGCCAGAGCCTCGCAGGTGCGGTCACACCAGACACCAGCAACCCCAGCTTTTCTCAAATTCCAATTTCAATCTGTTAACCACCCGGAATCCACCCGGAGACCCCGTCTAATCAGACCAACCAGTCCCAAAACATAATGCGGACCTGCTCAAGGCCTCAAATCATATCAAATAACGTTGAAACAACAGATCGCAGCTCAATTCAATCTTTATGAACTTGTAATTTCCAACTTCTTCATTCGATCTGAAACCTACCAAATCACTTCCGATTGACCCCAAATTTTGCACACAAGTCACATTCAACATTATGGACCTACCACAACTTCCGGAATCAAAATCCGAACCCGATATAAAAATTTTAACTTCCGGTCAGACTTCTTAAAACTTCAAATTTCTGACTTTAGCCAAATGACTCTAAAATGACCTACGGACCTCCGAATTCACTTCCGATCGCGCTCCTAATACCAAAATCACTATACAGAGCTATTCTCGGACTTGGAATCCCAAATGGACATCAATAACACTGAAATGCACTTCAACCCTGACTTATGAAATTTCTTCTAAAATACTAACTTCCACAATTTGCGCTGAAATGCTCCCGGGTCATCCAAAACCGCTCTGAACATACGCCTAAGTCTGAAATCATCATACGAACCTGGTGGAACCTTCAAATCCTGATTCTGAGGTCGTTTACTCAAAAATCCAATCTTAGTCAATTCTTCCAACTTAAGGCTTCCGAAATGAGAACTTTCTTTCCAATTCGACTCCGAACTGCCCGAAATTCAGTTCCGACCACGCCTACAAGTCATAATACCTGAAATAAAGCTTCTCATGGACTTAACTCGCCAAACAATGCGCTAGAGCTCAAAACGACCGGTCGTGTCGTTACATTTTTGTTGTTTGTTTTTATGTTAAAATTATTTAATATTTAATTATAAAATCCCATTCTACTCTTATGTACTTACGTTATAAATTGTTGAGAACTCGTGAGACCTAAGGGAACCTAGTGCTCAGGCCCAAAACCCGATAAGCTCGTGATAGCGCCGGACACCATTGTCAGGCAAGCCAACACTCAATAGATAATTAAAATTCTTATTTTAGTATTTTGAAAGTCGTTACTTTTTATTTCATTATAGAAAGATCAATTAAAGGTACCGGGTAAACAACGATGTTTTAAATAATTCAATCGACAACTACATCCCAAAGTCATCCCAGAATCCAGTGTCACAAGTGCATGAACAAAATTTCTAGGAAGTATACATGTGATACAATATTTGTCCGAAATACAAACTGGACAAAGATATAAAAGTACAATACGATACATCTGAGGGAGACTCTGTCGGTTGCGGGTCATCTCAAGAGGTGCAGCTCACCCAAGTCCCCATATCAACCATGCCACGACACCAAGCGGGGCCACTAGATATACATGTACCTGTGCAATAAAAATACACTGGAAGTGTAGTATGAGTACAAGAACAACGTGTACTCAGGAAGTTTCCCGCTTTTGCACTTACAAATCCGCAGGTACAGTCTCGCTTCTACGGCGAGACAACTGCATCTGCGGTCCCAGTCCTAGCCAGCCACCTTCTCTTCTGCGACACTCAGGCCGCTTCTGCGGCTTCGCACCGGCGGCTAGAGCCTCGCAGGTGCGGTCACACCAGACACCAGCAATCCCAGCCTTTCTCAAATTCCAATTTCAATCCGTTAACCACCCGGAATCCACCCGAGGACCCCGTCTAATCACACCAACCAGTCCCAAAACATAATGTGGACCTGCTCGAGGCCTCAAATCATATCAAATAACATTGAAACAACGGATCGCAACTCAATTCAATCTTTATGAACTTGAAATTTCCAACTTCTTCATTTGATCCGAAACCTACCAAATCATGTCCGATTGACCCCAAATTTTGCACACAAGTCACATTCGACATTATGGACCTACCACAACTTCCAGAATCAGAATCCGACCCCGATATTAAAATTTCAACTTCCGGTCAGACTTCTTAAAACTTCAAATTTCTGACTTTAGCCAAATGACTCTAAAATGATCTACGGACCTCCGCATTCACTTCTGATCGCGCTCCTAATACCAAAATCACCATACAGATCTATTCTCAGACTCGGTATCCCAAATGGATAACACTGAAATGCACTTCAACCCTGACTTATGAAATTTCTTCCAAAATACTAACTTCCACAATTTGCGCTGAAACGCTCCCGGGTCATCCGAAACCCGCTCTGAACATACGCCTAAGTCCGAAATCGTCATACGAACCTGGTGGAACCTTCAGATCCTAATTCTGAGGTCGTTTACTCAAAAATCCAATCTTAGTCAATTCTTCCAACTTAAGGCTTCCGAAATGAGAACTTTCTTTCCAATTCGACTCCGAACTACCCGAAATTCAGTTCCGACCATGCCTACAAGTCATAATACCTTAAATGAAGCTACTCATGGACTTAACCCGCCAAACAATGCACTAGAGCTCAAAAGGACCGGTCGGGTCGTTACATTTTTGTTGTTTGTTTTTATGTTAAAAATTATTTAATATTTTATAAAATACCATTCTACTCTTATTTACTTACGTTATAAATTGTTGAGAACTCAATATCTATATATATGAGGGAATAGAATAGGTGACTTGGCACCTCATTGGTCAAGAAACCTATTTATCTTTTTCCTTCTCTGTTTGCCTTTTCTCCTATTTTTTCCTCATATAGTAAGAATGAAAGCCTCAATTATTACTGCCTCAACGTTTCATATTCCTTAACCAACGCAAACAAAATATTTTACTGCTGATTTATTAGTTTGATAATTTCATCTTTTTACCCTAAAATCTGAGTAACATTTAAATTTGTGTTGAGGTCTTAAAGATACGTGATTTAGTCCAATACTAGTTGATAAACAAGAAGATAAACTTATGAATTAAGTAAGCAAGTTAGATCAAACCGGTGTATGAGTAAGTCTTGACCTCGAGCTGTGGGGGCCTCGAGGTACACTAATATGAATAGTAAACAAAGGACAATAAAGTTAAAGAATAATTCTGATGAGGGATGAGCGAAAAAGTAAGAGTGTATATTCTGTCCTAATGATTGATGATGTTTACAAATGAATGGGCTCACCTTTATATAATAGGGGAGTCTTAAATAAGATACATTTACATTTCTAGTAAGGAATCTAATTATACAGATGTCTAACCTCCTAGTACGAATTCGTACAAATCCATTTTGGTATTCATGCCTTGATATTTGTGCCATTGGGGGAATCTCGCTTATTCTGTTACAAGCCCCTAATAGCATTATCTCGAGGTAAGTATACTCGTCCTCGGTATTCATTGTGTACTTCGGCCCTCGAGCCTTGTACTCTACCATCAGGGTCGAGCTCGATCTACTGGGCTTGCCTGGTCCATTATGAACTCAGACTTGGAGCGTCCCCTCGAACCCATGAAATTGGGCATACTTGATTTAGACCGTACACAAATAGTCCCTGCGTTTCTTAGAATAGAATGATAAGAAAAGATTTGAGTCTCGAATTTTTGGAGTGCCTGATAATGACATCATCCCGATGACGTAAGCGTTCGAGGTGACTGAAACGTCCCGTCGGTACGTTTCCCCACAATATTAAATGTGTGCCAGTGGTGGTGTGCCATTAACGCCGTCGAAACATTGTCGCTCCCTTATGAATAAAAGGTTTCTCATCTCATTAAGAACTTTATTTCCTCTTTGCAACTCCTCACATCTTCTCTTCTCTTCATCTCCTTCTCATTTGCCACTAGCTTCTCTGCCCGCTTAGTGCTAAAAATTATTAAACTTTATCTCTTTCCGCTTATTTCAACCAGAACTAATGGCGAAAACTTCAAAAATTATTCCTCAAAAAGAGGGAACTTCCTCCTCCTCTTCCCGTTCGGTCGACGGCGAGGCGTCGGCCCTTCATGAAGTCTTTCTCGGCGCTTGCACCTTAAAGAAAGACTTCGCCATTGAAAATTCCCCTGATGTTCCTGGTCGATGTGAACATGCTTCGAGGTATCTATGTTCGATAATGGAGAAACACCTCGATGCGATGAAAATGGATTGCGGTTGAGGGGATAGGGTCGTGGTACTAGATCCCCACCTACGAGGAGAGCATCACCACTTACATGGAGGGATTTCTAAGAGTTTACACTTATCCTTTCACGTTGTGTCCCCTCGATCCAATTGTGATCGATTTTTGTCAAAGATACCAAGTCACCCTCGGTCAAATCCACCCATCATTCTGGCGAATAGTGATCATGCTTCGCTACTTCTCTATCAAGGACGAGGGGCTCGAGTTCACCCTTATCCATTTAATCTACATGTACCGGCCTCAGCTCTTCCGAGGGTTGATTAAACTCCAACACTGGTCAACCAAGTCTTTCTTTTCCAGCAACGACTAAGATAGAGACGAGGCTGGATGAGAACTTTCATCCGAGTGAGGACCAGCGACATCATTCCTAAGGAGAGAAGGTCGTTCCCAGAAAAGTGGAACTTCGGTTGTAAGTGGAGTTGTCTCCCCAGTATTTTGCCGCATTTTGACTATGTTTTGCATGACACTCTTACCTTTTTATTCAGTGGTCACTTGGATGCTCCATGCAATCCCCGATCTCGAAGAGTGGGTCTAGAAACTAGTCGTGACCTCCTCGTATGACAAACGCAAATGGCGAAACCTGTTGAAGGGCGAATGGAAAGCCAAACATCATGGTAAAATTATGAAACTTTCTTCTTTATAGGAGACTCTTTCTCATACTTTATTTTAACTTATGCAGGCATTAGGGATTTTTCTGAAATGAGGCTAGCCCTCCTGGAGAAAGGATCTAGTCCCTCATTCCAAAATCGAAGAAGGATCATAAGAGAAAAAGGGCTTCGAAACCCGAAGACCCCCAAGATAAAGCGGGCCTGCTCGAAGATGTAAGAAGAATATCATTCCTGTGGATATAGACTCAGTCCACCAGTTCATGGATGATGAGGAAGATGAGGGAGAGGATTTGGCGCTGTTGACTCAAAATAGAAAACCAATCGAGGTTTCCGCGCCCTCCGAGTCAGAGGTCCTGCCTCGAGGTGAGGAAACCTCGAAGAGAGATGAGGGCAAATCCCCTGAATCATCTAAGGTTACGTTTTTTCCTCGACCTTCAACGAGCATACCAAAGAAGACAAATTCTGAGGTTCCCATGACTAAAAACAGTGCCTCGGGCGACCTGCCCAGGGCCATAACAACGGGTCACTCCCTGTTGTTACCGGCTTACTCCGAGGACTCCATAAGGGAAGCTCGAGCCTTGGGAACGGCTTATTTGAGTGAAATCCCCGGTGAGAATGATCCTTTCCAGGATTGCTTCACTGGGGTGGATGATGCCGACCTCATCGATGCATCTCCCACCTTCGAGGAGGCCCAATGTCTCTTCTCCAAAGTAAGCATTAATTCTTAACATTGTAATTTCCCTTTCTTCGCCTTACCTTAATTGATAACCTTTTTTCTTGTGTAGGCCTTTACCAAGTTTAAGTCCGACCTGAGCCAGTGTGAGGCTAAGGTGAACAAGTCCTTGGGTGAAGGGAAAGCCCTGAGGCTCCTTTGTAGTCAAAAGAAGGAGGAGCTTAAAGACCTTTTAGTAGAGTTGGCCAAGGCTCGAGAGTATGAGGCCGAGCTAGATAAGCAGTTAACTGTTGTTTTGAAAGAGTATGGTCTTCTCATCCCAATTGTGGAGACTAACGCTTCGATGTCTCAGCTGCAGCAAAAAGTGGAGATGATGGGGCAGCTTCGAGGCGAGGTCGATCGAATGTATGTTAAGTGTAATCGGTGGAGGGAAAAACCGCCTTGCTCTGGTGAAAGAAGTTGCCTTAACCAAGTTAGAATCGGTCGAGACACAGCTCTGAGGTATCAAAGAGAGTGGTGTGGCCCAAGTCGAAAAGATCACCGAGCTCGAGGCCAAACTTGCCAAGAGCGAGGCCGAGCTTGCTGAATCCAGGGTCGAGGTTAAGAAGATCCAGATCACGGTTGATAAAACTATTACCGTGTATTTAAGGGACACTGAAGCTGCGCAAACGGTGCTGAGGGAAGCTGCCGACCAGGAAAAGTGAAGCAACGACTTGGCCAGGTGCTAATCTCAGAGGAAGACCCTTGAAGAGATTCATGTTAAGGGTTTCGAACTCACTGAAGAGATAGCTCAAGCAAGGGAAATGGAAGCCGATGCCAAATTTCTTGTTTCCTCTGATGATGACGATGGTGAAGGCGACCAAGGCGGGTCTGATAATGAAGAGGGGCCCGAAGAAGAAACCGCTCCCGATGAAGAAGTTGTTCCCAAAAGAGGGGCCATCCCCGAGGCATAGATAGGATTTTTCTTTCCTCTTTTGTATTTTCCTTTGCCAAATTCTTGTATATATCTCTTTCTTAACTATATATAAAAGATGAGTACTTCCTTGAATGTCTTCTCAGTATTTCCTGCCTTAAAAGTTCTCGTAATAATTTCACTCTTTGAATGGTATTTTCTAGATTCTATCTCAGACATTTTCTTTCTCGTGATCGAGTTCGAATAAGGTTCGACCTTCGGGGCATAGACCCTTTTGTGTCGAATAATGACAGGTCTTCGAGCCATAATCAAAATGTTTGTTTGGGCTCGGAATAATCGAACCCTTGGGTTGGATGGGGTGAGAACGAGGTCTCAAACCCTAAGTGTATCGGCCCTTAGACTCTTTTAAGTCGGGCCATTATGGATTCTAAGAGATGGCTATTATTTCCCCTTTTCGGCCTAAAAGACTTAGTGAAAATTTTTATGTTTATGCCTTGGCATGTATCTTTTACCCATTAGGTTTTTCGAGGGTTCAGTGTCGATCGGAACCCTTTTGTTTTTAGTGCCTTAGCACAAGTTTGTGTGTAAGTAATTCGATACCTCTTGAGGTTTCTCGAGGGCTGATGTTATCGAAGCCCTTTGATTATTTTGCCGAGGGTAGCCTTTATTTAACTGGTTTTTTGAAGTATTTGAAGGCCTTTAATTTATAGCGGAAGTCGGACGTCTCCGAGCCGCATTATTTTGGTCGTAGCCTTTTTATATGACCGTGGTATTTAATATGGTCGTAGCCTTCGGGCATGTCTCTTGGACTTGTTCCTCGATAGAATTTCAAACTTTTTCAAAATGTTAGTCCCTGAGTATGATGGCCTTGGCGTTTACGTCGAGGGATGCCTCCTTGAGGTCTTATGTGTTCGATTTTAGACAACTCGAATGTGCTGACTGTCGATGACAGTCCCCGAGTAGTCGAAGTGTATTTGTGTTTTGTCCTTTGAGCCGTTTCTCACTGAGAATCACCAGTATGGGGCTTGTATAGTAGTAAATTTCTTCAAGACACAAAGTGTTTAATGTAGAAAGAATTCTTCTTTGAATAAATCATACATGCGTACATGTTTTGCCATTGGGGCTCGGGCATTCTATATGGACATGGTTCTTCTGACCGTTTGGCCCATTACAAAGTTTTCCTATCGAGGCCCTCTTTAGCGTGAAGTATTTTTCTCAAAAATATAGCCTCCGAGGGTGATGCCCCCTAGTATTCGAGGTTTATTGAAAAGAAGCCTTAGATACTATTGAATTTTCCTTAGGAAGCACATAGTTGTTGCCTCATTAATAACCTCGTCGGAAAACCCCATTTGGGATAAAACTCGATGTAAGGAAAAAAGAGTGAAACGCATGGTTTAAAACCTAAGGTCTTCGTGTAGAGGGGTGCCCTAGACGTACTCGATCGAACATTTGCAATGAGTTATTCTTAAGTACAAATGAAAAAAAGGAGAAAGTCATACCTTAGCAATAATATCGTTTAAGCAGTAATACATTCCAATTATTTGGCAATTGTTCGCCTTCCATCGTGCTAAGTTTGTAAGATCCTTTTCCGATGACTCTGATAACTCGATATGGTCCTTCCCAATTTGGACCTAGTTTCCCTTCATTAGGGTCTCAAGTATTGAGGGTGACTTTCCTTAGAACTAAGTCCCCGATTCCAAAATGGCGAAGGTTGGCCCTTCTATTATAATATCTCTCGATTATTTGTTTCTGTGCAGCCATCCGAACAAGAGAAACTTCTCGTTTTTCATCCAATAGCTCGAGGCTAGTGTTCATAGCCTCGTGATTTGATTCCTCTGTTGCATGCCGAAACCTGGTGCTAGGTTCTCCAACCTCGACTAGGATTAAGGCCTCGGAGCCATATACCAAGGAGAATGGAGCTTCCCTCGTGCTGGATTTTGATGTCATTCGGTACGCCCAAAGGACCTCGGGCAGAACTTCCCTCCATTTCCCCTTAGCATCATTCAACCTTTTCTTCAAGTTTTGGATAATAGTCTTGTTTGTGGATTCGACCTGTCTGTTAGCACTTGGGTGATATGGTTCGATATAATCCTCTTTATTTTGTGCTCTTCGAGGAACTTTATTATGTTGTTGCCGATGAATTGCTTCCTGTTGTCGCATACGATTTCAGCAGGTATCCTGAATCGACACACGATGCGATCCCATATGGAGTCTAAGACCTCTTTTTCTCTGACCTTCTCGAAGGCATGTGCTTCCACCCATGTAAAAAAAGTAGTCATAAATAAATAAAATTAACTTAGCTCTACCTAGTGTCCTTGACAGAGGGCCGACGATGTCCATCCCCCATTTCATGAATGGCCACGGGGATAAAACTGAATGGAGTTGTTCTCCAGGCTGATGGATCATTGGTGAAAACCTTTGGCATTTATCACATTTTCGAACAAACTCCTTAGTGTCTTTCTCCATGCTATCCCAGTAGTATCCTGCTCTAATAATTTTGTGAATCAAAGAGTCAGCGACGGAGTGGTTCCCACAAATGCCTTTGTGAATTTCGCGCAAAACATAATCGGTGTCCCCCGGTCCTAATCACACCGCCAATGGTCCATCGAAGGTCCTCCTGTACAATGTTTCGTCTTCATCCATCGTGAAATGGGTTGCTTTAGCCCGTAGGGATCTCGACTCTTTAGGGTTCGAAGGGAGCTTTCCGTGCTTCAAATATTCAACATATTTATTCCTCCAATCCTAAGTCAAACTTGTAGAATTTATCTCAGTATGACCTTCCTCGATCACGCACCTTGATAGCTGGACAACAGTTCCCGGGACAGTATCATCTTCTTCGACTGATGACTCCAAATTTGCAGGTGCATCGGCCTCGGCGTTTTGTTCTCGAGACACGTGATCTAGGGTCCACTCCTTGAAGTGGTGCAATGACACTTCCAACTTGTCCAAATACCTTTGCATCCCGTCTTCCCGAACCTCGAAGCTTTTGTTCACTTGGTTCACCACCAGCACGGAGTCACACTTAGACTCGATGACCTCCGTCCCCAGGCTTTTAGCTAATTCGAGACCTACAATCATGGCCTCGTACTCGGCCTCCTTGTTAGTGATCCTGGGATTTTTGATAGATTGTCTGATAGTGAAACCCGTAGGCGGTTTAGAAACTATACCGAGCCTAGACCCTTTCACATTTTAGGCTCCGTCCATGAATAGGGTTCATACCCCTGATGACGTACCCGATTTTACTAGAAGTTCCTTCTCACTTCGGGTACGAGGGTTGGCGTAAAATCAGCCACGAAGTCTGCTAGAACTTGGGACTTAATAGAGTTTCGGGGTTGATATTCAATATCGTACCCGCCAAGTTAGATGGACCATTTGGCCAATCGGCCCGACAATTCAGGCTTGTGCAAAACATTTTTGAGTGGATAAGTAGTTAACACACATATGGGGTGATATTGGAAATATGGTTTCAATTTTCTAGATGAGCTTATTAATGCATGTGCTAACTTCTCTAAGTGTGGATACCTAGTTTCAGAATCTCCTAAGGTTTGACTTACATAATAAACAGGAAATTGCGTACCTTGCTCTTCTCAAACTAGTACGCCACTTACCGCAACTTCAGACACAGCCAAGTATAGGTATAGCTTCTCATCCGTCTTCAGAGTGTGCAGGAGAGGTGGGCTCGATAAGTATCGCTTTAATTCCTCCAACTCTTGTTGGCACTCCGGAGTCCACGCGAAATCATTTTTCTTTCTGAGTAAATAGAAGAACTTGTGACTCTGATCTGACGACCTCGCGATGAATCGGTCCAAAGCAGCTATCCGTCCAGTTAGCCGTTGTATGACTTTTACATTGTCCACGACGGTGATGTCTTCGATGGATTTAATTTTGTCGGGGTTGATCTCGATCCCCCTATTTGACACCATGAAACCCAAGAACTTGCCCGAGCCAACTCCGAAAGCACATTTCTCGAGGTTGAGTTTCATGTTGTATTTTCTCAAAATCTCGAACGTTGCCTGCAAATGATTCAAATGGTCCTCTGCATGCAAGGACTTAACTAACATGTACTCAATGTAAACTTCCATTGATTAACCTACCTGTTGCTCGAACATTCTATTAACGAGGCGTTAGTATGTAGCTCCTTCATTTTTTAGCCCGAAGGGCATTACATTGTAACAATATGTTCCATATTTGGTGACAAATGAGGTTTTTTTTGTCCTCCGAGTTCATCTGAATTTGATTGTACCCGGAATAGGCATCGAGAAAGGTAAAGATCTCGTGGCCGGCCATGGCGTCGATCATACGATCGATGTTAGGAAGTGGAAAAGAGTCTTTAGGTGTGCCTTATTCAAATCTTTGTAATTTATGCACATTCTGAGTTTGTTTCCTTTTTTAGGGACTACGAGAATATTGGCTAACCATTCGGGGTATTTTACTTCCCTAATGGACCCTATTTTGAGAATTTTAGTTACCTCGTCCTTTATGAATGCATGTTTTACCTCTTACTGGGGCCTTCTCTTTTGCTTCACTAGTTTAAACCTGGGGTCGAGACTTAGCCGATGCATTGTTATCTCCGGTGGGATCCCTATCATGTCTCAATAGGACCAAGCAAAACAATGTATGTTATTGATAAGGAATTGAATGAGTTTTTTCCTAAGTTCGGGGGTTAATCCTGTTCCCATGTATACCTTTCGTTCGGGCAGACGCTCGATCAATATCACTAGTTCCAGCTCCTTGACCGTTGATTTTGTTGCATCTGATTCCTCGGGAATGACGAAAGCTCGAAGTGTATGGAAATCCTCTTCTTCTTCCTCGATTACCTTTTCCTCTGACTCGATCGATGTTGGGGACGGTGATTGCTTTTTTACCATCTATTTGTCTTTGATGGTTGATATTTCTGAGGTCGAAGGTGTTGGCGTCGACGTCAACACATGAACTGCAAACATTTCCTTTGCCGTGTGTTGTTCCCCGTAAACCATTTTCACACCATCTATTGTTGGAAACTTCATCATTTGGTGAAGGGTCGATGGTACCGCCCTCATGTTGTGGATCCACGGCCTTCCGAGTAGTGCATTGTACCTCATGACCTTCGATGACATGAAATTTTGTGTCCTGGATGGTCCCGACTACGTTCACTGGTAGGATTATCTCTACCCTTGTTGTTCCACTAGCCATGTTGAAGCCATTTAGGACTCGAGATGCAGGTATGACTTGATCTAGTAGTCTGAGTTTCTCTACGACCCTTGACCTGATTATGTTTGCCGAGCTACTTGGATCCACAAGAACACGTTTACTTGAATTTTATTTAGCAAAATAGAAATTACCAGGGCGTCGTTGTGTGGCTGAGAGAGACCTTCTGTATCATCGCCGTTGAATGTAAGGGTTCTTTCGGGCATGTAGTCTCGGGTTAGTTTCTCCCTCGTGATCGACACTTTGGTGCATTTGAAGACATGTCCTTGTGGTATGTCGACCCCACCAATCATCATGTGGATAACATGTTGAGGCTCTTCTTGTTCATTATTTCTATTGGCGTCTCTTTCCCTGAAGTGATTTTTGGCTCAGTCACTGAGGAATTCTCGAAGGTGGCCTTTGTTAAACAATCGATCTACTTCCTCTCTCAATTGCATGTAGTCTTAGGTCCTGTGGCCATGCGTGCCATGGTATTTGCACATCAAGTTAGGATTCTTCTGAGAAGGGTCAGTTTGTATATGTCTAGGCCACCTGCTGTCTTTAATTCTTCCAATGGTCGATAATCAAGGTGTTTCTGGGGGATCGGTGTACTTGTCAAATCCATTCTTACTCATGAGTCTCTAAGGGTTTTTCCCTCGATCATTTATTTGATCGTTTCGGGGGGGATTACGTCCCGAACTGCTGTTTCTTTGATCTGCGACATATGGTGGTACCGTTCACCATTTGACCTCGGTTCTCTGTCAACATCCCTCGAGGATTTTACCGCCAATCGATTCGGGTGAACTGACCCCGAGGGAGATCCCAACTGGTCATCCTCGACCCTGATCTTTGATTGATAGCGATTATGTACGTCTGCCCATGTAACAGCAGGATATTCAACTAAATTTTGCTTCACATGTCGTGATGCTATCGAACTTCGCCCATTCAAACCTTGTATGAAAGCTTGAACGGCCCAATCATCCGTAACTGGTGGTAACTTCATTCTCTCCATTTGGAATCGGGACACGAACTCCCTCAGCATCTCGTTGTCTCTTTGTTTTATCTTGAAAACATCCGATTTTCTCATTGCAACTTTTATGGCCCCGGCGTGCGCCTTCATAAAAGAATCAGCTAATATGGAAAATGAATCAATGGAGTTCGGTGCTAAGTTGTGATACCAAATCATTTCTCCCTTAGACAAAGTTTCCCAAAATTTTTCAACAAAACGAACTCGATCTCATCATCTTCTAAGTCATTCCCTTTTATACCGCATGTGTACGTAGTGATATGTTCGTTAGGCTCGATGGTCCCGTTGTATTTAGGTATGTCCAGCATGCGAAACTTCTTTGGAATAGGCTTCAGGGCCGCGCTTGGGGGAAAAGGCTTTTGCACAAACTTTTTGGAGTCGAAACCCTTTAAAATCGGAGGTGCCCCCGGTATTTGATCGACTCGGGAATTGTATGTCTCCACCTTTTTGTCATTATCTTCAATCTGTTTTTCTCCTGACTCTATTCTTTTGGTGAGCTCTTCGAGCATTTTCATTATTGTAGGGTCAGTCCCCGATCCGTTACTATTCGACCTTTCCGGCACCGGCTCAGTATGGCGAGTGATTTCTTGTTCAACCACTCGGAGTCTTTTGTTGACTTTGTAGTTGCGCGATAGCAACCTGCTGAGCTTGTAGCATTTCAAAGATTACCTAGAGGCTAACTCCCCCTTCTCCTAGACCCTATGTTCCTTGACAACCAGGTCGGACCACCCCGCGTACACTTCCTCCGAGATCTACGCCAAGTCTGCATTCAAAGCAATGTGCGAACTAACATCGACTGGTTCAGCAATCGACATAAAGCCAAGGTTAAATCGTGGTACACCGGTCCCTGGAGCAGTTACATTATCGTTTTCGCCATGAAATCCAAGGCCGCCATTGCCGTGTACAGGTGCGTTTTGTGAGTTTGACATATTTTAACCTGAAACAAAGAATCTTTTACCAGAACAAGTGTGAAAATAATGTGTGTTATCAAAAATCAGCACTGAAACAATCACAATTATCTTTAGGACCGACGGTGGGCGCCAAACTGTTTACCTTAAAATCTGAGTAACAATTAAATTTGTGTTGAGGTCTTAAAGATACGTGATTTAGTCTAATACTGGTTGATAAACAAGAAGACAAACGTATGAATTAAGTAAGCAAGTTAGATCAAACCGATGTATGAGCAAGTTTGGACCACGAGTTGTGGGGGCTTCGAGGTACACTAATATGAACAGTAAACAAAGGACAATAAAGCTAAAGAACAAGTCTGATGAGGGATGAGCGAAAAAGTAAGGGTGTATATTCTTTGCTAATGATTGATGATATTTACAAATGAATGGGCTCCCCTTTATATAATAGGGGAGTCCTAAATAAGGTACATTTTTATTTCTAGTAAGGAATCTAATTATACAACTGTCACACCTCCTTTTTCCCGTCAAGGGTGATATGGGAGTTTTTCCGATTTAAGTGACATTAATAAAAATGGGATTATTTATTTATTTCGGAGTCGCTAGTTGGGATAATTTNTTTTCATGTATATATGAAACTTTAAACAGATCTTTGCAGTTTTTCAGAATATTTTAATATAAAGCTAATATAACTTGAACTTCCTAAACTGTGTAATTAATTACTCCTACATGAATTCATACATAACTCCCAACTAAACAGTCTTAGCTAACATGATTTGTGCAATATTCAAACAAAAATAGATTTAATAAACAGCAAGTTGGAATCATGATAAAATAAAAATTAAACTTCACATTTGTCAAGAGAGTACCTTGATAGCAGCTAACAAACAAACAGGTAAAAGAAAATAAGTCTTTGAAACTTGAGTAATGCAGCAGCAATAAAACCCAGTAGAATAGGAAAAATCAACTGGATTTCTAAAAATAGGAAAGGAGTGTATGTTTGTGTTTCTGAAAGATCAAGGTTGATTTTCCAGAAATTTTCTTTTGAGAATGAAGGGGAAAAAAATCTTAAGGCAGTGTAGAAAATTTTGTGTATTTTTGTATGTAAGTGTATGAATTCATGTAGGAGTAATTAATTACACAGTTTAGGAAGTTCAAGTTATATTAGCTTTATATTAAAATATTCTGAAAAACTGCAAAGATCTGTTTAAAGTTTCATATATACATGAAAATGTATATGTAGTAGAAACAAATTCTGTTTTATTANTAAATTTTGCTTCACATGTCGTGATGCTATCGAACTTCGCCCATTCAAACCTTGTATGAAAGCTTGAACGGCCCAATCATCCGTAACTGGTGGTAACTTCATTCTCTCCATTTGGAATCGGGACACGAACTCCCTCAGCATCTCGTTGTCTCTTTGTTTTATCTTGAAAACATCCGATTTTCTCATTGCAACTTTTATGGCCCCGGCGTGCGCCTTCATAAAAGAATCAGCTAATATGGAAAATGAATCAATGGAGTTCGGTGCTAAGTTGTGATACCAAATCATTTCTCCCTTAGACAAAGTTTCCCAAAATTTTTCAACAAAACGAACTCGATCTCATCATCTTCTAAGTCATTCCCTTTTATACCGCATGTGTACGTAGTGATATGTTCGTTAGGCTCGATGGTCCCGTTGTATTTAGGTATGTCCAGCATGCGAAACTTCTTTGGAATAGGCTTCAGGGCCGCGCTTGGGGGAAAAGGCTTTTGCACAAACTTTTTGGAGTCGAAACCCTTTAAAATCGGAGGTGCCCCCGGTATTTGATCGACTCGGGAATTGTATGTCTCCACCTTTTTGTCATTATCTTCAATCTGTTTTTCTCCTGACTCTATTCTTTTGGTGAGCTCTTCGAGCATTTTCATTATTGTAGGGTCAGTCCCCGATCCGTTACTATTCGACCTTTCCGGCACCGGCTCAGTATGGCGAGTGATTTCTTGTTCAACCACTCGGAGTCTTTTGTTGACTTTGTAGTTGCGCGATAGCAACCTGCTGAGCTTGTAGCATTTCAAAGATTACCTAGAGGCTAACTCCCCCTTCTCCTAGACCCTATGTTCCTTGACAACCAGGTCGGACCACCCCGCGTACACTTCCTCCGAGATCTACGCCAAGTCTGCATTCAAAGCAATGTGCGAACTAACATCGACTGGTTCAGCAATCGACATAAAGCCAAGGTTAAATCGTGGTACACCGGTCCCTGGAGCAGTTACATTATCGTTTTCGCCATGAAATCCAAGGCCGCCATTGCCGTGTACAGGTGCGTTTTGTGAGTTTGACATATTTTAACCTGAAACAAAGAATCTTTTACCAGAACAAGTGTGAAAATAATGTGTGTTATCAAAAATCAGCACTGAAACAATCACAATTATCTTTAGGACCGACGGTGGGCGCCAAACTGTTTACCTTAAAATCTGAGTAACAATTAAATTTGTGTTGAGGTCTTAAAGATACGTGATTTAGTCTAATACTGGTTGATAAACAAGAAGACAAACGTATGAATTAAGTAAGCAAGTTAGATCAAACCGATGTATGAGCAAGTTTGGACCACGAGTTGTGGGGGCTTCGAGGTACACTAATATGAACAGTAAACAAAGGACAATAAAGCTAAAGAACAAGTCTGATGAGGGATGAGCGAAAAAGTAAGGGTGTATATTCTTTGCTAATGATTGATGATATTTACAAATGAATGGGCTCCCCTTTATATAATAGGGGAGTCCTAAATAAGGTACATTTTTATTTCTAGTAAGGAATCTAATTATACAACTGTCACACCTCCTTTTTCCCGTCAAGGGTGATATGGGAGTTTTTCCGATTTAAGTGACATTAATAAAAATGGGATTATTTATTTATTTCGGAGTCGCTAGTTGGGATAATTTATGGTGTCCCAAGTCACCGGTTTGTTTTAAATCCCAAATCGAGAAAATTTGACTCCGTTTAAAGTCTGCGAAAACAGAACACCGGATAAGAAATTTTTTTAACCCGGGAGAAGGTGTTAGGCATTCCCGGGTTTCGTGATTTTAGCACGGTCACTTTTAATCATACCTGGCTTAAATTAAATTATTTTAATTACTCATTTTAGAACCTATGTACATTTTACCTTTTACCGCTTTTAATTATTTTATTACTCATGATTACGGAATTATCTTAAGACGATTTACGCGTACATATACTCGTTTAGATTTGATGTGTCAAGAATCATGTCACGCGTACATGTACACAATTCACGACACCTGATTTATTTAAGAAAAAGTTTGGTCAAAGTCGCGCGAACGTATACCTTGAATTTATTTGAAAATTGGGATCACGTCACGCGAACATGTACGTAATCACGATAATGATTTTAAAATCTACGCCTAAAGAATTTCTACTAGTGTTTGATTAAGGCGTTTTATTTACTAAGAATGTTTGACCATTTTCACGCGAACATGTACCTTGGTTTATTTTTAGCATCACAACTATGTGATGCGTGCGTGTACATAATTGTAATAATTAATTCGGTTATGAGCACTTAAAGTTATGCTTATGTCTCTTAAGCTAAATCATATATCGTGTGACTAGGTGTAAAGGTTCAGTAGTATATGATATGTTTGTTTCAATCAAATGGAACAGCTTATATATGAACTACCAAACAGGCCCAAATTTCAAAGTTTGGGCTTGACAAGGACTGAGTCCAAATGAACTCTAGCCCAAGACATGTATTGTCCATTATCATCTACTGAATTTAATTTGAAAAACATTTGGGCATGATTTAGTCTAATTGATTCTAGCCCAATGCATATTTTTAAAGCAGCTAACTAAATTTAAACAAAATGATCTGGGCCTAGTGATCATGGAGTCCAAATAACTCTGGCTCAATACAATGTTATTAAGCATATTTAATTCAAGAAGACTTGAGCCTAATAATGAGTCCAAAAGACACTGGCCCAATATTCATTTGTGGATAAATAAATGGAATTACTTAAAAATAATTATTTGGGCCTGATGAAAATGAGTCCAAGTGACTCTGGCCCACAACACATTTGTTTGAATGAGTTTGAGATTAAAACTTATAACAGCAATAATAAGATCTTACCTATATTTTATTTGTCTTTTAAAGCATAAGTTAAAAGGGGTTTTGGGATACGAATAGCATAACTCGAAATTTTGGTTAAATTTGAATAATTTTCCTACTGATTGCCTGAATCTTTTATTTCTTATTAACTTATGTTAAAGTGCTAAGTTCAAAACTCATTTGCATTTGAAAAATCTTAAAATGAATGTTTCTAATCAAATTGTTTGCTCAATTTAATAACTGAAAACTAAGATATAGTTCCATGGACCAAATTGGTTTGGGCCTGAAACTATATTAGGGCCTGCTACTCCGTTGGTTCATAAAGCCTAGTTTTATGACCCAAAATTAATAGAATTTGAGTTGCTATATTTCATTGTTTAAAATAGTATGGTAAAACGACTAATACATATATATATATATATATATATATATATATATATATAT